>PVIU01012754.1:0-58774 GCA_004026605.1 Ondatra zibethicus | reverse complement strand
GGGAGGGGACCGGGAGAAGGGGAAGAAAGGAAAAAAAATTTTATTTCTTTAATTATGTTCTTGAATGGAAAAAATAAAACAAAACAATGTATGGAAATAAATAAATAAATAAAATAAAAAAAAATAAAAATTTATTGTAGTTTTTAAAAGAATACCAATCCAAGTTCCACTCCCTTCGCTACTCCCATTCCCTCCACACACTGTACCACCCCACCCCCACCTAATCCTCAGAGAGGGTATGCCACATTGCTTTGTGGAAGGTCCAAGGCCCTCCCTTCTATATCTAGGGTGAGCAAGGTATCCATCCAAAGGGAATACGATCCCAAAAATCCAGTGCATGCAGCAGGGATAAATCCTGGTGCCACTGATGGTGGTTCCTTAGTCTGCCCCAGTCATGTAACTGTCAACCACATTCAGAGGGATTAGTTTGGTCCAATGCTTGTTCCTTAACAGTCTGCCTAGAGTTTACTGTTTTAGTTGGTGTACCCGTCATGGTCTTGACCTCTTTGCTCATATTTTCACTCCTCCCAGTCTTCAACTGGACTGCAGGAGCTCATACTAGTGCTCTGCTGCAGATCTTTACTTATGTTTCCAGCAGTAGCTGGATGAAGGTTCTATGGTGACATTTAAGATATTCATCAATCTGACTACAGGGCAAGGCCAATTCAGGAACCCTCTCCTCTACTGCTTAGGGTCTTAGCTGGGATCATCCTTGTGGATTCTTGGGAATTTCTCTAGAGGCAGGTTTCTGCTAAACCTAAAATGGCTCCCTCAATAAGATATCTCTTTCCTTGCTCTCATCTCTGTCCTTCCTCCATCTTGACTATCCCATTCCCTCATGTTTTCCTCAACCCTACTCTTCTCCCCTCCTCTTCCCCTTCTACCCTCTCTTCTCCCCCTACCTCCATGCTCCCAATTTTGTCAGGTGACCTTGTCTGTTTCCAATTTCCAGGTGGGTTTATATATGTTTTTCTTTGGGTTCATTGTATTACTGAGCTTCTCTAGGATCATGAACCATAGGCTCAATGTCCTTTCTTTATAGCTAGTATCCATTTACTAGTGAGTACATGACACATTCATATTTTTTGGTCTGGGATACCTCACTCATGATAGTGTTTTCCAGTTCTATCCATTTGCATGCAAAATTCAAGATGTCATTGTTTTTTATTCCTGAGCATTACTCTAATGTAAAAATGTGACACATTTTCTTCATCCATACTTCAGTTGAGGGGCATCTAGTTTGTTTCCAGGTTCTGGCTACTACAAATAATGCTGCTATGAATATAGTTGAATAAATACATTTGTAGTGTGATTGAGAACCTTTTGGGTATATGCCTAAGAGTGGTATTGCTGGACCCTGAGGTAGGCTGATTTCCACTTTTCTGAGAAACCAACATAATTATTTCCAAAGTGGTTGTATAAGTTTGCATTTCCACCAGCAATGGATGAGTGTTTCCTTTATGCCTCATCCTCTCCAGCATAAGCTATCATTGGTGTTTTTGATCTTAGCCACTCTGACAGGTATAAGACGGTATTTTAGTGTTGTTTTGATTTGAATTTCCCTGATAGCTAAGGATGTTGAACATTTCTTTCAGTATATTTTGGCCATTTGAGCTTCTTCTGTTGAGAATTCTCTGTTTAGTTCCATACTCCATTTTTTAATTAGGTTATTTAGAATTTTAATGTCCAATTCCTTGAGTTCTTTACATATTTTGAGGATCAGTTCTTTTTCTGATGTGGGGTTGGTGAAGACTTTTCCCATTCAGTAGGCTATCTTTTTGTATTATTGACAGTGTCCTTTGCTTCACAGAAGCTTCTTAGTTTCAGGTGGTCCATTTACTTATTGTTGCTCTTAGTGTCTGTGCTGCTGGTGTTATATTTAGAAAGCGTCTCCTGTGCCCATGCATTGAAGACTACTTATCACTTTCTCTTCTATCAGGTTCAGTGTGGGCGATTTATATTGAGGTCTTTAATCGATTTGGACTTGAGTTTTGTGCATGGGGACAGATATGGATCTATTTTCATTCTTCTACCTGTTGACATCCAGTTGTGCCAGCACCTATGAACACCTGATTTTTGACAAAGAAGATAAAGTGTGGATTTATATCCAGGTCTTTCATTTGATTCCATTGATAAACTTCTCGGTTTTTCTGCCAGTACCAAGCTGTTTTCATTACTGTAGCTCTGTCATAGAGCTTGACGTCAGGAATGGTGATGCCTCCGGAAATTCCTTTATTGTACAGGATTGTTTTGGCTATCCTGGGTTTTTGTTTTCTATATAAAGTCAATTGTTGTTCTTTCAAGGTCTGTGAAGAATTGTGTTGGGATTTTGATGAAGATTGCATTGAATCTTTACATTGCTTTTGGTAAGATTGCCATTTTTACTATGTTGATTCTAGCTATCCAAAAGCATGGGAGATCTTTCCATTTTCTGGTATCTTCTTCAACTTCTTTCTTCAAAGACTTAAAGTTCTTATCAAATTGGTCTTTCAATTCTTTGGTTAATGTTACCCCAAAATATTTTGTTATTTGTGGCTATTGTGAAACGTGATGTTTCTCTGATTTTCCTCTCAGCTTCTTTATCATTGTGTATAGGAGGGCTACTGATTTTTTTGAGTTGATCTTGTATCCTGCCACATCACTGAAGGTATTTATCAGCTGTAGGAGTTCTGTAGTAGAGTTTTTGGGGGTCACTTATGTACACTATCAAATCTTCTGCAAATAACGAAAGATTGACTTCTTTCTAATTTGAATCCCCTTGATCTCCTTATGTTGTCTTATTGCTATTGCTAAAATTTAAAAACTATGTTGAATAGATATGAGAGCATGGAAAGTCTTGTCTTGTTCCTGATTTTAGTGGAATTGCTCTGAGTTTCTCTCCATTTAATTTGATATTCACTGTTGGCTTGCTGTATATTGCTTTTTGTTATATTTGAATATGTTCCTTGTATCCCTGATCTCTCTATGAACTTTATCATGAAGGGGTATTGGAGTTTGCCAAATGCTTTTTCAGCATCTAATGAAATGATCATATGTTTTTTTTTCTTTCAGTTTATTTATATGATGGATTACATTGATAGATTTTTATATGTTGAAAATCTGCCTCCCTGAAATGAATGTGACTTGATCATGGCAGATGATTTTTTTATGTGTTCTTGAATTTGGTTTTCCAGTATTTAATTGAGTATTTTTGCAGCCATGTTCATGGGTGAGATGGGTCTGTAATTCTCTTTCTTGGTTGAGTCTTTGTGTGGTTTTGGCATCAGGGTAAATGTAGCATCATAAAAAGAATTTGACAATGTCCCTTCTGTTTCTATTATGTGGAACACTTTGAGGAGTATATGTATTAGTTCTTCTTGGAAGTTCTGGTAGAATTCTGCACTAAAACCATCCAGTCCTAGGCTTTTTTTTTTTTTTTGGATGGGAGGTTTTTGATGACAGCTTCTATTTCCTTGCAGTTTATAGGTCTATTTAAATTGCTCACCTGGTTTTGATTTAATTTTACTATATTGTATCTATCTAAAAAAAATTATCCATTTCTTTTACATTTCCCAATTTTGTGCAGTACAGGTTTTTGTAGTATGATCTAATGATTCTCTGGATTCCCCCAGTGTCTGTTGTTATGTCTCCCTTTTCATTTCTGATTTTGTTAATTTGGATGTTCTCTCTTGGTCTTTTGATTGGTTTGTATAAGGATTTGTTTATCTTGTTGATTTTCTCAAAGAACCAGCTCTTTGTTTCATTGATTATTTGTACTGTTTTCTTTTTTTTTCTATTTTGTTAATTTCAGCCCTCAGTTTAATTATTTCCTGTCTTCTACTCCTCCCAGGTGAGTCTGCTTCTTTTTGTTCTAGAACTTTCAGGTGTGCTGTTTAATCACTAATGTGAGTTTTCTCCATTTTCTTTACATGGGCACTTAGTGCTATGAGCTTTCCTCTTAGCACTGCTTTCACAGTGTCCCATAGATTTGGATATATTGTGCCTTCATTTTTGCTGAATTCAAGGAAGTCTTTAATTTCTTTCTTTATTTCTTCCTTGACCCAGGGGTGGTAAGTAGTTCACTGTTCAATTTCCATGAATTTGTAGGCTTTCTAGAAGTACTATTGTTGTTAAATTCTAACTTTAATCCATGGTGAGCAAGTAAGACACAGGGCGTTACTCCAATTTGATTTTTGTATCTGTGAAGGTTTGCTTTGTGACCAAGTATGGGATCAATTTTAGAGAAGGTTTCGTGAGTTGTAGAAAAGAAGTTATATTCTTCTGTGTTTGGGTGGAATGTTCTATATATGTCTATTAAGTCCATTTGATTCATGACATCTGTTAGTTCTTTTATTTCTCTGTTAACTGGTTGACCTGTCCATTGATGAGAGTGGAGTGTTGAAGTTTCCTACTCTTAATGTGTGGGGTTTGATGTGTGATTTAAGTTTTAGTAAAATTACTTTTACATATGTGAGTGCTCTTATATTAGGAGCATAGATGTTCAGGATTGAAACTGCATCTTGATCAATTGTTCCTGTTATGAGTATATAGTGAATTTCTTCGGAATGATATTAGTTTGAAATTGATTTTGTTAGATATTAGTATACCTGCTTGTTTCGTAGATCCATTTGATTGGAAAACCTTTTCTTTGCTCTTTAATCTAACATAATTTCTGTTGTTGAGGTTAAGGAGTGTTTCTTGTATACACCGGAATGTTGGATTCTGTTTTTGTATCCATTATCTTAGCCTGTGTTAATTGAGTTCATTGATATTAAGCAATATTAATATTAATTCTGGTTATTTTTCAGTATTAGTGCTTGTGTATTTCCCTTCTTTGGGCTATGTTGGTGGGGAGTTATCAGATGACTGTGTTTTTGTGGGTGCATTTAGCATCCTTGGGTTGGGGTTTTCCTTCTGGCACTTTCTATAAGACTGGATTTGTGGATACAAATTGTTTAAATCTGTTTTATGATGGAATATCTTGTTTTCTCTTTTGATGGTGAATGAAAGCTTTGCTGGGTATAGTAGTCTTGGCTTGCATCTGTGATCTCTTGCTGTCTGCAGCACATCTATCCAAGACCTTCCAGCTTTCATGATTTCCATTGAGTAGTCAGGTGTAATTCTTTATATGTTACTTGATCTTTTTCCTTTGCTCTTATATTCTTTTTTTATTCTGTAAGTTTTGTGTTTTGATTATTATATAGTGAGGGTTTTTTTTTTGATCCAGTCTATTTGGTGTTCTGTAAACTTCTTATACCTTCATAAGGATATCCTTTTTTATGTTGGGAGAGTTTTCTTCTATGATTTTGTTGAGTACATTTTCTGTGCCTTTGAGCTGATGTTCTCCCTCTTCTCTATTATTCTCAGGTTTGGTCTTTTCATGGTGTCCCATATTTCCTGGATGTTTTGTGTTAAGAATTTGTTGGATTTAATATTTTGACCAATGAGTCTATTTCCTCTATAGTATCTTGAGGGCCTGAGATCCTTTCTTCTATCTCTTGTATTCTGCTGGTTATACTTGTCTCTGTAGTTCCTGTTCATTTACCCAGATTTTTCCATATCAAGAATTCCCTCAGTTTGTGTTTTCATTATTACTTCTATTTCAGTCTTCAAGTCTTGAACTGTTTCCTTTATGTGTTTGATTGTTTTTTCTTGTTATTTTTTGGGGGGGCGTTCTTTGAGGGATTTATTAGTTTATTCCATTATTTTTTGTTTGTCTTCTCCTCCATTTCTTTAAGGGAATTTTTCATTTCCTCTTTAAAGGTCTCCATCATTTTCATCAAGTTATGTTTAAATTCATTTTCTTCTACTTCTTCTGGGTTAGGATGATCAAGTCTTAGTGTTGTGTGACTGCTGGGTTCTAGTGTTATCATGCTGTTTTTTATGTTGGAGGAATTCTTGCATTGGCACCTACTCATCTCTTCCTAATGAGACCGACAGTGTCTTTGTGTCTTGCTCCAATCCTTGCAGTGGCTGTCTGAGTGTTTGGGAGTTTTTCTTGGTCTGCTTTGTACTGTCAATGTCTTTGTCAGAAAACCTCTGAGGTCTCTATATGCCTGCTCTCATGGTCTTCTCTCCTGGTTTGCTCTCTTGGTATTCTCTTTTAATCACGACAGTGTTGTAGCAAGCTCTTGGTCCCCTCAGTATTATAGCAAGCTCTCAGCTCTTAGGTGGTGTATGTCTATTATCTTGGGGGGTCCAGTGGATGGGTTTGGGTTTTGTGGGAACCTAGCAGAAGGAAACTTGGTGCTGACTGGTTAGAAAAGCTGAGTGAGTTGGGGGAGGGGCCCAGGGGGTTGTTCTACTGTGGAGATCCTATAGAGTGGAGTGTTGTTGCCTCCCTTGAGGACAGGCCTTCACACTCCCACTTGATCTGTTTTGCATTCTTGTGGTTGGTTGAAAACAGGAACAAAAACAGGAACAATCTGGTGTTTTCAGCAATGTTTTCTAAGGATGTTTACCCCTAAGCCATGTGATTTGCAGTGAGCGCTTCCTGCTTTTCCTGGCTCAGCCTCCCCTACTGAGGGCTATAAATACTGTGTGAGAAAGTGGAATTAAGGCTTGTCTGTAGAACCTGAAGTTGTGCTGTGTGTTAATCCCGAAGTCCCTCGCTCAGAAGAACTACAGTTGCCATGCTGGCACGGCAGAGTGTCCCACCACATGGCTGTTCACTCACCTCTTAAGTCCCCTCAGTATAGGAGCAAGCTGTGTTTCAGAGGTTCATTGAGGTTGTGGGAGGCTAGGCAGATTTGGGGAAGGGTATGGCTAGTAGTTTGGATGGCCAATGGATGGCTTTGGGTTTTGTGGGAGCCTAGCTGCAGGAAACTTCCTGCTGACTGGTTAGAAAAGGTGAGTAATTTGGGTGAGGGGATGGGGATATTGTCCCACAGTGGAGATCCTAGAGACTGGGGCATCCAGCCCTGTAGCTATTCACTCACGTCTTAAGTCCCCTCAGTATTGGAGCAAGCTATGTTTGCCAGGAATATCTCTTAAAGATGGATTTATCAAAGCTTCATTTTCAGGAAAAATTAATGACATGAAGTACAGCATACTGTGAAAGATAAACTGCATAATAACGAGTTCCCATGAATCAGAAAAAAAGATGCTCATAGAAGAAAACAAAGGAATGAGCTTTGATTCTAATCAAGTCAT
Organism: Ondatra zibethicus; assembly: GCA_004026605.1. NCBI lineage: Eukaryota > Metazoa > Chordata > Mammalia > Rodentia > Cricetidae > Ondatra > Ondatra zibethicus. Next base: position 51,643 of record PVIU01012754.1, on the reverse strand, counting down.
TAACTGCATGATCTAAGTGCATTTATCAAGTAATATTTTATGGCCTATTACAAATGTTTTCTTTGATTTATAGATAGTTTCCTACTTTGTTATGTCAGTATGTTAAAACAGTGATGAAAAGCAACTTGGCAAGAAAAGGGTTTGTTTCAGATTGCAAGTTATAGTTCACCCTTGGCAGAAGCCAGGTGCAATACAAGTAACAAACCTAGAAGCAGGAATTGAAGCAGAACCATGGAGGAACACTGCTTACTGCCCTGCTCCCCCTTGCTTGTTCAGCTACTCCCTTGGACAGTGTGCTACTCCCTTGCACAGTGCTGTTACCACCAACAGTGGGCTGGGTACTCTTAATCAAGATAATGTCCAATAGATATGGCACTATGAAGGCAATTCCTCAATTTAAATTTCCTCTTCCCAGGTGACTCCAGTTTCTTTCACATTGACAAAAACTAACCAGAAGAGACAGAGGTTGTATTTTTGTTATGTTCATTCACTTTGTACTTAATGGTGTTATAAAATGCTAATGCTTAGCTTCCATGTGAATTATCTTGGGTGATTGCCTAAGGCTTTATGTACTTGTGCAAAATTCAGCTCAGCAAATGCATTTCTATTAGATAAACATAAGATTAGGTCAATGATTAAAGGCACCAAAAGCCATTATTCAATTCTATCATTTGCTCAACATTTAGAATATAATAATTGAGTATTCAGCAATTTAGTATCATGAAAATTTTTATGTATTTATGCATGCATAGTAATTTCAGGCCAGAGAATAAAACTGCCATACAGTGGAGTAGTCAGTTGACTCTTTTCTGAGCATTGAAAGATAAATACCACTTTTCAAACTCTGAATATGAGACTGCCAATGTTTGGAATACTGGTGAATACAGTGGGATTTTAGATAATGTAAAATGTCCAATTTCTTTGGCTTTTTTTTTTCCTAGGATGTTTGTGTTCTTGTGGCCAAAATGTTAAGTAATTTTGAAATATATGTTAAAGTTGATGATGAGTAAATTTGCCTTCAAATACTACATAGTGTTGAGACTGATAATATGTAAAAAAAATATGGTTTCGTTTGTGTCTGAGTTCCCTTTATTGTTGCTGTGATAAAATACTCAATAACTGCAATTATCAAAATTTCAGGCTACAGTCAATCATAGCAGGAAAGTCACAGTGGCAGTGGCTTGACATAGCCTGCCTTGTTGTATCTACAGTAAAAATAAAATTACAAAAAACAAAAACAAAAAGAAGTAGGCAAAGACCACATGCTATTGTTTGATTGCCTTTCTTCAGCTGTGTAAAGATTCCAGTGAGAATGCTATTATTCAAAGTGGCCAGGTCTTCTTACCACAGGTATCATGATACATGCAGCCCCCACAGTACTCCCAGAGGCTTGTCTTCTTAGTGATTTTAGATGGAGTCAAGTTGACCAATAATTTTAACCAGAACATATTTGCAATACAATACTCATGTTACTTCTGTAACTGAGGATTTTTGTTTTCCTCCCATCTTAAATAAAATCTAAATTTATGTGATGAAGAATTTTTCATTTGAATCCTTATATAGAAATAATCCTCATACATATATATTGGCATTTTCAAATATAATTGCATATAAATGGACCTTTATCTCTGTTCTGAAATATGCCATATCCACAGAGTCACAGAACACATTATCATAGAACTTGATATTCCAGGAAAATTATGTTCATGTCACCAAGTAATGAGAAAAGAAATACTACACAATGAACTAATCAATATTGAGATCACCTATTAATGGCTCAGAAGGTGATTTGAATAGACATTGACATTATCAGTGAGTCTACTGCCTTTCTTCTTTTCTGAGGTTTAAGAACTTTTTACCTCAGCATCCAAAGACGCCTGTCAGTGAAATTGCTGGACTGCTTTTATTACATAAGTACAGAGTCTCCAGGGTGACATCTTCAGATTGAAACCATGGGAAATAATTGCATTTTAACATTACCAATTTATTATGTCAGGTTCATAATAGTTACAAGATCATCTTAGCATTGTAAAGTTTAGAGAGGAAAAAATGTCCTGAAGCACTTCATTCTCCAGTAGTACAAAATGATTTTTTTCCTTAGTATATGTCATTCAACATAGCAATTACTTTCTCGGTGGTGGCTGCTTCTGTCACCTCTTGCAGCCATAGAATGCAGATTATTACTCTTTGATTATCTTTGTGTGGTATCTTTCTCTGTCTCTCTGTTTCTCTTTCTCTTTGTGTTATATGCACATATATTCTGTTCTCTGTACCCATTTGTGTCCATGCCAAGACCAGAGAACTTTGGATGACTTTCTCTGTCACCATCAGTTTTATTTTGAAACAGGGCCTCTTGCTGAAACTGTAGGTAGGGAGGCATTCAGCAATTTTTAATGATCATTTTGTCTTCCCATTTCATACTCAGGACTGGAGTTATAGGCACAAGTGGATCTACTTGACTTTTTATATGGGTGATGATATCTGGAATCAGGTCTTCATCAAGTGCGCTTATCTATTGAACCATTTCTCGAGCCTCTCTGCTCCTGCACCCATAATTATTCTTAGGCATTTGTTGATTTCCATATCATCACTTCCTACATCTTTTGAAGTTCTATAACTTTTATATATTTAGCTTCTTCTAGTCATATTTTCTATGAGGTTTTATTATTTAAGACTCTTGACCTCGAATTATAGTATATATGTCTGACCTCGAATCATATATATGTATATAGTCTGTGTACAAATGCATACACACACACACACACACACACACACACACACAATTCTGTCTTCTCATTTAGTCCACTTAAATCTTTTAGTCATAGTGAACTAAATAATGAGTGGTTAGCTAACCACAGCCCTTTCAATACTCAGTCAGCCTTATTATGGTTCCACTGTAGGAACTCATTCACACACATTTGTCTACATATCATCAGTTTGGCTGATGGATTTAATAGATTCATTGAATAACTTGCACAAATGCTCAGGACACATTCTGTCCTTTAGAAAACACTGACTTTTATTCCAAATTATTCAGTTTCCCTCTTATAAATCTTCCATTGATTTTCTGTTGTCAAGATAAGACACCATATGAACCTCCCCTACTCAAATGTTTACTCTGATCACAATTATTCTACAGACAATAATGCTTCACTTGTGGTTTCTACTAACCAGTGATTCTAACTTTAATATCAACATTTCCTTTAATAGACAGTTTTCCTTGTCCTCAGAAGTTTGAGATTTTTACCCTACCCTAATACACATAAGAAGAGACTTCTGAATTGTTCTCCGTAAGGACATTTATTAATCTAAAGTAGCTGAAATTCCATTTTTTCATTTATGCTGCCTTTTACTTCTCTGTTAAACTACCTACTCAGTCACTAACACAGCATCTTGTTTATAGAAAGTCTTTGGTCATGTTTGCAAAACAAATAAATAAAATTAATCTATGCCATTTTGACCTTAAGTCTTCTAAATTATAAATTTTAATACTTATTTTGCAAGGTCTTAGGAATAGTATGTTGAAAAATATAACTATCATACTGAGATGTACCTCTTCCTTTAGCCTCTTAAGCAAATGCAGTAACAATCATTACTGAATGATATTTGAAAATGTATTGATTTATAAAATAGTTTTCTTTCATCATCTTGATGAACAGATACTTATAAGTGTGCCACCAATCTGACACATACCCTCTGAGGCACCATGCACCTCTGTAGAACAATGAATACATTTTAAACATTGCTGGCCCCAAAATCAATTTTGCAAGGTTTGAATTCAGTTGCTGAGACAGAATAAAGGTATTTTTTTAAATAAAGGTTAGTTTTCAGATTTAAGAAAATTAGATTCATTTCTGTGTTAGATTTTATCCTGTGGTCCCTTTGCTTTTAGTTTTGCATCCTTGCAGTATCCTGATCTGCTTAGATTTCTCCATTCTACTGTTTGAAACTTAAAGTGTATCACCTTATTCTATTATTTTCTCTTAATATTATTATATGATTTTCCAAACTCAGATTCTTTCCAAATAAAAGTCTTTGTTTCCTATAAAATGTTAGAGTCCCATTATACCTCATAATCTACTTTACTTAAACTAAGTTGGGCATGGTGAATATTCTTATTTGGTCATGACATAAATTTCTTTTTAACTTGATCATAGTTATGTTGGCATATGTGTTTTCCATCTACAAGAGCATTAACTAACAGATACAGTTGATAGCCACTATTCAAAGATTCCCTATTTGAACAGTTATCAACTTGCCAAAGTGTATATTAAACCCAAGTTAGCCTTTATTGTGCATTTATGGTAATTCACAAATCTTTGAGATTTGTTTCAACTAATAAAATGGTATTTGTGAACAGCTAAGAATAAATAAGGTATGGTATTTTCTTTCAGGTCTTATATTCTATATTTAATGTCGGGAATAAATAAGGTATGGTATTTTCTATGGTATTTTCTTTCAGGTCTTATATTTTATATTTAATGTCAGGAACCATTTAATCTTAATTTTATGATCTCATTTTGTCTTTATAGCTGAGAATTTTTCTATTGCATACATGCACCACACTTTGTCATCAGTGGACAGACATCCTAGTTGATTTCAATTCTTAAGTATTGAGAACTGAACCACAAACAAATATCTGAGTAATAGTCTTTTGGATATATACCCTGTAGTAGTTTAGGTAGGTCATGTGGTAGTTCTATTTCTATGTTTTTATTAAAAACAGATTATTTTCTCATACAATATATCCTGATTACAGTTTTGCTTTCTCTGTTCCTCCCAGTTCCTTCCTATCTCCCTCCCATCAGGATTAACTCTCTTTCTACCTGTTTCTAGAGAAGAACAGATTTCTAAGAGGTAACAAAATAAAATATGATAAGATAAAACAAAAGCCATCACATCAAGCTTGGACCAAGAAAACCAACAAAAGGAAAAGAGCTCCAAGAGAAGGCACAAGAATCAGAGTCTCACTCATTCACACACTTAGGATTGCTATAAAAATACTAAACTGAAAACTATAATATATACGCAGAGGACCTGCTGCAGACCCACGTGGTCCTTGTTCTTATTGCTTCATTCTCTGTGAGTTCACATGAGCTTTCCTTAGTTGGTTTACAGGGCCTTGTTTTCCTGATGTCTTCCATTCCCTTTGGTTCTGACACTCTTTCTTAGTCTTCTTCCATCAGGTTTTCTGAGCTCTCAGCAGAAGGATTTGAAAGATACATTCCTTTTAGAGCTGTGTGTTCCAATCTCTCTCTCTCTCTCTCTCTCTCTCTCTCTCTCTCTCTCTCTCTCTCTCTGCATAATGTCTGGCTATGGTTCTCTGTATTTGTCCCCATTTGCTGCAGCGGGAACCTTCTCTAAGATGCCTGATCTATGAATATATTCTCTAAGATGCTTGGTCTACACTGATCTATGAGTATAGCAGAGTATCATTTTAGGAGTCTTTTTAAAGTAGTATTTGGTTTTTTTCATATTTCTCTGGGCTAATTTGTCTCTGGTTCTTGGTTACCCAATCTGTATTAGGTATGAGTTCCATCTTACGGAGTAGGACCTAAGTCAAATTTGATATTGTTTTTTTTTCTTCTACATAATCCAGAAGATATTGGTTGTTTACTCACAAAAGTTTTGTGCCATCATTGCCCTAATATATTGTGCAGGTAGGATATATTATAGATCAAAGACTTTGTGACTGGATTGGTGTTTACTTTTGTCTTTTGGTAGCATACTGAGTACCTTTCTACACCAAAGACACTAGAATGTATGGATAAGTATTCTATGTACACACCATATTCTATGAGGTATATGGGTGTTTTATTTAGAAATGGCTTTTCTGTCAGGTTATAAATAACAACTTCTTGTCTGGGCAACAGCCTGGCTTATTTGGAGATTACTGTGAAACACCTTTGGTCAACAACAGAATTGGATGTAACCCAGTCCCAGTTCTAAGAAACTTCAATTTGTGATAAGAGATGGCTAGAGACAGAGAGATACTCTTCTCCATATTCTGTAGAGACTTTATTAGGATCTCTTTCATATATTTGTAAGTTTTACACCGATTCTAGACTGATTATTCCATTGTCTGCTTTAGTTCCTTCTCTCAATAAAATAATATGCTTTTCACCACAATTCTGCATCACTCTTAACATATCCTTGTGGATGTAATAGTGGCATGATGGTTAATGGAGAACAACCACTGCCTAGTGATTTTAGGTATGTTATTAAACCTTATTTATTGTGTGGATATCATGCTTTTTACCATAAGGATGGTCAGCAGTCCATGCCTTGGAAAGTCATAGGCCTGAAGGAGAATCTATTGATGTTGTTTTTCTAAATAGTCATTCTGTCAAATTACATTCTAAATATTTATCTTTAAACCCAAAGATTTTTGCTGAATTTTTTTTTCAGAAAAGCTACTTTTGTAATCTGTATTGGCAAATGGTAAGATGCAGAACTTGTCAAAGTACACAATATAAACAAGACTGAGTATTCAATTATAGATAAGTCATCATCATCAACCACCAATCATCAAGAAATAATAATATCCAGCAAATAGGTATGACCTTTGTTAAACCCTTTCCACTGAAAATGATATAGTTGTTATATACATGAACTCACAGAAGCTGTGGTTACCTATATAAGAACTGCACAAGATAAAGCCTGTCAAAATGGAGCATGGATTACTTACTATGGCCTCACATCTCTCAGAGGAGCTACTGACAGCTGATGACTGCTGAGGCATGAACAATAACTCTCTTTTGAAAAACTCTTTTTAAATGCAATAATTTATCAGAGCAATAAATCCTTTCCAGATATGGTTTTGTTTTTCTAGTTTTTAAAATCACAGCTCTATTATTCAGTTAAACAGCTATTTAATTTCTCAAGTGGTAGAAATTATATATAACAAATTAAAGTGAGAAGAGAGGGGAATGAATGAGGAAAATGCTTCACTTAAGTAGAGAAGATTGTGTTTATTGATGACATCCTCTACAATGTCAGCTTAGGACCTCAGTGACCTTACTGTTACAGAGGCATTCTAAGGATGATGTGAGAGTTCCAACCAAAGGATAATGAACAGAATATTGTTACGATGAGGGGCTCGGGCTCCCGGCACCTGGTTCCCAGCGCAGGGCCCCTTGTTCTGTCCCGTCCAGCCCCCGGTGCGTACTCGAAATAATTACACGGAAACTGTATTCATTTAAATACTGCCTGGTCCATTAGCTCTAGGCCCTTATTGGCTAACTCTCACATATTATTTTAGCCCATCTCCATTAATGTGTATCGCCACTTGAGTGGTGGCTTACCGGCATGAGTCTAACCCGTGTCCATCTTGTGCTGGAAAAGCATGGCGTCTGCTCCACTGCCTTCTCTCTCACAGCATTCCGTTCTATCTACTCCGCCCACCTAAGGGCTGCCCTATCAAAAGGCCAAGGCAGTTTTCTTTATTTAACCAATGAGGGCAATACACAAATAGAAGACCCTCCTACACCAGAATATTTTGTTGGGCTTTACACTAATGTCCAACACTAATGTGTTAGTACTAGCTTAAGGGATGAAGCTTTGAAAACAATTGCAGATGGCTAAGAAACACCTTGAGCCAGAAGAAATCTGGTTTAATATATCATCAGCATACATTGGCCTAAAAGACTGAAAGGCAAGCAAGTAAATATTTAGAACTAATACATGAGACTATGGGTTCTGGATCATGTGCTTTTCTTATATTTGAAACACAAGTAAACAAAATATTCTCTTCAGTTTCAAATAAGTCACGTGGGAACCATGTCTAGACTGATGGCCCCTATATCAAAAGAGCCTCTTCTAAAATTTTTGAAGATTCTAAACCTATTATGTAAACACTGAGTGAATGAACTGAGACTTTCAGTGCATATGAATAAATGGTTTATTCAGTCATGTTTTGTGCAATTTCTCATTTGTGCCATCACTTAAACAAAAATATTACATATTGTATTAAATCAACTGAAGACAGTTTGATTGGAAAGAAAATGATGGGTTTTTTTCTGAGAAGTAAGTGTATGTTTGATTGAATCTTTGTATGTTTCAACTGCCAATTTTCTTCAGGTAGATAAAATTATTAAACATCAATTGTGTGCACATGTGTGTGATGTGAGCTCTTTATGCACTATTTCATGATAGTTCATGCTTTCTTCCTTCAATTTCAATGAAAATCTCTGAATTTATGTCTAGTATATTTGACACAAATGTTATGAAAATGGTATGATTAACCATGGTGATAAGAGATGCTACCCTAAACAATCATAAGAGATATGGAATTCACCAAGGCATGGTGATACACAGCTTTAATTGCAGTATTCCAGAGGCAAACACAGGCAAATTTCTGAGTTCAAGGCCAGCCTGGTCTACAAAGAGAGTTTCAAGACAGCGAGGGATACACAGAAATTCTGTCTCTAAAATGCAATGTGTGTGTGTGTATGTGTGTGGGGGGGGGTGTTCTTAATACCACAAACCTATCCTAAAGAGAATGCAAAAATCACATTTCCAACTTATGCCTTATACACTTTCTTAACTTCCATTCTCTTACTAGATAATTCTTCTGTTTAAACAATGGAATCACTGTGCCTAAAAATATAAATTATATCTTTAAATGTCTGCTTCTCTGAAGTCATTTTAATGAATCTGTTGCATTCATATATTACTGCCTTTCTTCCTTTACTTTCTTTTTCTAAATATTTCCTAATTCAGTACAGTTTAAGAGAAACAGACTATTCTGTTTTTGTTGTTTGTTTCAAATAGTGATGTGAGGCATAGTTTCTTTCTTTGAAACAAGTTACAAATTAAAAAAGATTAAGTATTACAAAAGCCTCAAATGAATGAACGCTCTCATTATAAAATTAACTACTTAAGTTTTAAAATGAACTTCATCCAACTTCCTTTTCCCAAAGGAAGTTGTTAGTAGTATTTTGACCTTTTGCTATGACATCTCTGACTGTCCTGGATGTTATATGTTTCTTCATCTACCTTGACTTTCTTTTGCAGGATGCCTGTTTGTTTGTAGGCTCTATCAAATACTTCCACAACATGGTTCAATTGTTCCAAGTCAATAATGAATGAGTTTGCAAAGCTTGAGTCTATTGCCTTGGGGAAAATAATAAAAAGTAAATAATCAAACAAGCTGGATAAATTTAGTCATGTGTTCATTTCTTGTGTCAAGTCATGACTTATAGAGTCCTTAAAGATCCTCTAGGTACTGTCCTCTACTTGGGAACAAGGCTTGTAATCCTTGCTATGAAACATCAACACTGAGCAATGCTCTGTTAAAATATATTTCTATATGCTTTGAGAAGGGCTTGCATATAGCTTAGCCTAATCTCCTATTGTCTGTGTATTTTTTATGGAATGATAAGTTCAACTTCTAATCTTTTGTCTTTCCAACCATTGAAATAAGATTGCTGGTATGTGTCAACAGACCCAACTTATGAAGTACTCTGAATCAAACCTGTAGATTCATGAATGTGGAATGTTGTGATTTGAGAAATTATTTCCATAGGTTCATGGGTTCAACCCTTGTGCCTAGTATGATACTGTTTGGGGAGGTTATCATACTTTTATGGCAAAGAGTCTTTGTAGAGGAAGCATATCACTAGCACAGGCATTGAGAAATCATAGTCTAACCCCACTTTCAGTTTACTCTATCTTTTCTTATGTGAGAAAAACTGGACCAGCAATTTTCTTGTACTGGTTGTTTGCTGCCATGATTCCCCCAATTCTCTTCTGGAACTATCTTCAAAATAAACTCTTTCTTCTACGAATTGCTTTTGGTCATGGTATTTTTCCTTAGTATTTTTATTTTAATTATAATTTAATCACATCATTTGTTCCTTCCTTTTTCTTCCTCCAACCACTCCCATATCCTCCCTATCCAACATCTCCCTAATCTCCCTTAATCGCTCTCAAATCTGTGACCTCTTATTTTTGATTATACATATAACCTTTTGGGATTCTTGTTGAATATACATACATAGTTCTGACTATAACACTAACCTTACCTCTAACACTAAGCAAATGTTTCTAAGATAATAAAAATGTATGCATTGTGTTTTGTATCTATAATCCTAAATTTATAGAGGCCTAGATGGGAAAATTTTCACAAGGTAGGGATTGCCTTTGTCTACAAACTAAATTTTAGGCAAGTCAGAGATACATTTTAAGATTTTATATCAAATATAAAAAACACATCAAATTAAAAGCATCTTTAAGCATCTATTTAACATAGAATTGCATAATTGTATTTTAAAAACTGAAAAATACTGGTAAAAAAAATCTTCAACCTCCAAAAATTATGTTGTACCTAATGTCTATGTGTGATAAAAAAACAAAAAACAATCCAGGAAGTGATTTTTGAGTTTGTACCTAAACGTTAGCGATCCAGAAACTTAGAAGATTAATTTTGGAAAATGGTAGAAAAGTCATGGAAAGAATATTATGACTACTAGTACTGTCATAAAGTAATCCCCTATGCTAGGAAAAAAGAGAAAGAAAACTAAGTAAAAGAAAAAAAGACAAAACCACAATCAAAATATCTTTATACAGAATTATGTATAGAATTTTAAGAAGGGTAGGTAACCTTTCAATAGGTTGAATGAAATTGAGGCATACTCAGCTTTGACAACTTGGTATGCTGCCAGTAACATTGTCTTCTTTGACATGGTCCTAGTAGCATTTTTATCATTGATTTGGATGAGGACAGAGAAGGCATGTTATCAAATCTGTGACTGACAACAAGATCAAAGACATGACTAATATATGGGATGACAGAATCAGGATTCAAACACATTCTGACAGCTTGCAACAGTGGATTGAGCTTTAGAGGATATTTAGTAAAGATAAATGCCGTATCTGACACATGGGTCAAGAAGCATGTGGTTCAAAAGAGTGAGTAGGAGGGCAAGCTAAGCAGCCGCTTAAGCTTAGATGTTCCTGATACTTTTGCCAACTATAAGATTAATGTGAGCTGCTAGGCTTTTGGGTCGTCATGGAGTGAACAGGGACCTCAGATACATTGATCAAAATTGGAATATACATCTAAAAAGACATCATTCTATAGCTACTTCACAATAGTACTTTAGGAGAAATTATGGAAAACCTGTTTAGAGAAAATAAGGAGGATTTCAGAACCGTGTAAGGACTTGGGAATATTTCTCTTGTAAATGAGGACTACAATTCAGGTATTTGAAGGACTGTCATCTTTAAGAAGCAGAATCTTTAGAGACAAACTGTTAAATCACAGATCATAAGGAAAAAGATATGAATAGAAATACTGAGTGGATATTCCAAAAGATTTGTTTATAGAATTGCTCACTCTGAAATTAAATGGACTGTTTTTTTCCAGGCAAGTTCTTCTTCACTGGAAGCTCTGGGGAAACACATTTCATGGAGAATTTCAAAGAACTCTCTCCATGTGCACTAAAACGTTTGAGAAGACTCTATTTTAAACTCCAATTATTTATTAATTTTTAAAAGCATTGTATAACCTCTTCTGTTATTTATAGCTCAGTATTTTACCTAAACATAAGCAAAACACATTCTGTAGAAACAGACAAAAACTGTCAAACAGATTACAATTTGTGTTTAGCAAGTTGATATTTAAAGAGTTTACTTGCAATGTTATTATTGTTTATTCAATAGATTTTACTGTTTTCCATAAATTTGTGCTGGTTCAAATGGGCTAAAACATCTGTTGTCTAAGACCTCTTCTGGAATTGCGATTAACATTCCTTATCACATGCTGCTCCTAATGTAATTACTATGCATTTTGAGAACTCAATTTGAAGTAACTAGTTTGCATAGTAGATTCAAACATCAGAACATAAAAAGATGAGTTTGTTTCTTCCACAGGTACAGATTCTTCAAAGGCTACTGTCATTAGAATCACAATTCTAACAGCAAATTGCTGGGACCATGTGTGTGACTTTATATTTCTGGTCTTTTCATTTACCAGGGTCTTTGTAGAAAGCTAAAATAGTATGAAATTTAAATTTGTTTCAAAAAAGCTTTGTTTATTTTACTTTCCTTTATGATCACACCAACCAATAATTAAGTTCAAACAATGACTATGCCCAGAGAAAATTGGGTGCAGGACCCACAAGAGACTTAGGAATTCTACTGTTGTTCTCACATCAAAAAAAGGAACAGAAAGGTAGATGATGGGTACCCTGAACCACAGATCATTTATCCTTGATCTTATGCTTTGATTCTTACTGATGAACCACTTAAACTTTCTTTAGTTACCTCAAACAGCTTTGTCTTTGATATTTTGTCACATTTCCATTCTGATTTGAAGTATGTCACTAATACATATTTTCCTCAAGTTTTTTTCCTAAGAAAACACTTCATATATATTTTGTCTGTTTGTTAGATTTTAGGAACATAGTATTTAGCTTTAGATTAATTCTACCATGACAAACATAATTTTGTTCCAGTTTTGTTTGAGACAGTGTCTTAGTCTATAGCCCAGGGTGGCCTTGAACTTGTGGACATCTTCCCAGCACAGCCACCCAAGTACCAGTGTTGCACACATGAACTTTAATATTTTGACTAAATACGAATTCATCTTGATACAAAGTTCTAAACCTATCTGACCTAATTCCCCAAAGCTTGTTTGAAGTTTGTCAGATCTTATTAATATCTGAATACAGTGTAGTGACTACAGCACATTAAGTTTTACTTAAACAACTTTGTATTTCCTTTTTTAGAAATGACAAAATAAGGCAAGATGTCAAATGAAAATACATATTTTTTTTCATAATTGAAGTCACAGTTTCTATTTAGCATCATCTCAAAATGCCTAGATAAAATCTGTTCCTTATTCCATTATGGTTTTAGGACACCTCTGTCTCTATTGTGTGTCTCTTGTACAAAGATGACCAGGAATTTGATATTGCAAAAGCCTTATTCTCGGGGACAGCCACCATGCCTCAAAGTAATTTCATAAATTATTAACATATATAAAATTAAAATTACAACTCAAAAACCTGGAAAAATGAATCCATAGGGAAATAGCTAAATATATCGAAAAGTATATACCCAGATTTATGACTCATTTACATTGCAGAATAATTTTAAAATACTGCTAAATGCATATCCATTATAGGCAATGATTTTTTTTATTGGTGGTTGGAAGAAATTTCACTGAGAACATATATGTAAAACCACATATTTTTTTTTCAAAATACAGAATGCCTTTTCTGTCTTGACTCCTCTCAAAATGCACCTAAATTCTTAGTCCTGGGTATTTATGGATTCACAGTTCTGAAGCAAAGAAGTCTCAAATCCAGGTGCTATGGCACTTGTAATTACACCATTTAAAGTATGTGTGTTGGAAATAACTGCTGTTTAGAGACCATTAAGGGATAGAACCTACAAGAAATAGTTAGACTGAGAGTGTCCACCATCATCCAAGGGTAGATTTCTTATATAAAATATACATGTGGCTGTCTCCTGATGTCGGGTGTCCTTCTGTATGTGTTGCTTTTATTGGTTAATGATTAAAGCTGCTTTGGCCTATGTCAAGTCAGAATACAGCCAGGCTGAAAGATATATAGAGAGAGTAGGCATGGTCAAAGAGATGACATGTAGATGCTGAAGGAGACAGATGCTGGAACTTTACCGGTAGGCCACAGCCTCTTGGCGATATATAGATAAATGGGTTAATTCAAGATGTAAGAGCTACTTAGAGATTTACCTTAGTCACTGGGCAAACACTGTTGTAATTAATATAGTTTCTGTGTGATTATTCAGGTCTGTGTGACCAGGAAATGAGCTATCTCTGATTACAGATTACAGGGTCCTTTCTCTTACATGTGTTTTCTTCCCTTTCCACCTTCTAGTATGTTATGGTTCTTCTGATGCCACCACCTTAATCTTGGACTTTCTATGTACCAGAAACACACGAAGTGAATCCGTGACATTTTGACTGTTCTTGTGGCAAAACAAAGTGTACTAAGTCAGGAAGTGACAAGGGAGTCAAAATTATCCTGGGCTCTGCAGGAACTACCTGTTTAGGGCGCTTTCTAGACTAGAGGAATAGTTCCTGGGCTCTTGATACAATAATTAATAATAATAGTTTATAAATAATAATAATAATAATAATGATTTTAAAACCTCAACTCCAAATATATTCTCTTAAGAATGTGTTTATTATCTTTCATGCATTACAACTTTCATTCCATAAGGGAAACTATCATGATCAATTGTGTATAATGAGCTTCCATTAAATGTGAGTAGAAACACTCACTTAGCCTCCTGGTACCTAGCGTGGGTGTGAAGATGGTAGATTTGAGGAAGATTTTTCTTCCTTGTATGAAAATTAAAACAGTATGAAGAAAGTCCTGCCTCCCCTTGCCCTTTACTCTGTAGTTCGAGGACACAGTTCTTAAAGCTACAGCTGTCTTCCTACCATGAATGGAGATATCATAGACAATATGTAAACTATATTCTGAAAGTGATAGAAAATGGGGGTGATGGTACACACCTATAATCCTAGCAGTTGAGAGGCAGGAGAAGGTTGATCACTGAGTTTGAAGCCAGCCTGGTCTATGGAGCAAGTTCCAGGGCAGTCAGCGCTACACAGAGAAACCATGTCTCAAACTAAACAAAATGAAACAAAACAAAACAAAGAAAGAAAGAAAGGGAAAAAAGTCATAAAGAATTAGATCAAATCAAACTATCCTATGTTGTGTTTTACTATATGAGAAAAGAGTAAAAAGCATTTTTAACTTTTAATTTTAATATTGAAAATATAGCAAAAACACAGTTATAACATTTGGCTGTCTTCTTCTCTGGACTGTCAGACTCTATATCTACCCATCAATGTAGCTTTCTTTGAACACATCTGGCCCTCCCAGCACAGCGTCCACAAGTGCGTTCTGTAGAGCTCTTTGCCCTCCCACCTCTGCTCTTTACAAACTTGCGTCAGCACCATTATGTATATTCCATTTCTTTCTATGAACTGCATTCATTGAATTAAAATGTCCTCCCTGAATTCACCCTTCTTATTTGGAATTTCAAACCTCCAGAAATGTGAGGAAAAAACATTTTTATTATATATTACTTAGCATATAATATTCAGTTACCAGCTGAAAACAGGCAAAGATGTCTGCGTATGATAAGAATAAACACCCATTGTGAATCACAAACTGCATATAATAAAGTAAAATACTTTATTATCTTAATTGTCTATTATCCATCATATGCCATAAATGTCTGTAGTTGTATTTACCCCTGAACCTAAATGTATCGCTACTTTTATCTGTGTGCCTAACGTTGGTTTTCCCATTGAGAGAGCACAATATATTAGCAGCAGGAGTCTCTTTTCAAAACTTTAGAATCTGAAATGACTTACTTGAAATAATTAAGCTCATCAGTGAGGTCTCTCAAGTAAAAAAAAAAAATCGGTGGTATATTTTCGCATAGTTCATACCCCACATGCAATCCATCAGTAGAGCTACGGTATCTTCCATCTATGATGCATACTGTACGTTCCACACTACATTTTCTCTGTGACTCCACCAGCAGCACCTTGACTTTGACTGATAGAATCATGTCACTCTTTCCTACTCATCCTACCTTGCCCGTGGCTAATGCATGCATTCCTCCAGAAAATCTAAATCACATGTCATTCTTACTCAACAGTTTCAAGGAACTTTATGATGTAGAACCAGGTGCCCTGACCTAACATGGTACACTACAGACGCTGACCCCTGTTTTCAACATGTGCATGCTCTACTGTCTGTCTGTTTTTCAGTGATAGTCTAATTTGCACATTAAGTATTATCTTATTCTTCTTTATCGTAGTCCAAATAATTATTCCTCATAGTCCCTATTAATATTCTTTCTAAAATACTAGATTATCTGCATTCTTCTCGACCATAGCTTATCTGAAGGAGACTATGTGATTTTTGGATGATTTCTTATTTTTTCATTCTATATTCTGTTCTTTCTGTTAATCACATCATGTATTGCATGTTAGTTTTTGCTATTTTAGTTTTTCTCTGTCTCTTTAACTTGACTGTAAGTAGTATAAATTAAAACTTATTCTCACCTCCATTCTGCATTCTGAACCCCCAGAGTATTTTGTTACATAAAATATACAATATTTGCATTTGGGGATGGATTAGTAAGCTATACTTCATTTATTCTCCTTTATCTTTCTTTTCCTCAGTTTCTCCATACTGTTGCTTCATTACCAGTCCCCTTTGCTCTTACTTCCCTCCTCCCTACAAGAGATACTAAATATAAGATTATTAGCAGCATAAAAACCAGGCAGGGAATTTCAAGTTGCTGACTTTGTGGCATTGAATAGACTGAGCTCAGCAGCACAGTGCCGGGAGCAATTGCAACTGCCTTTGGAGGAGACCCCCTTCTAATCACCTAGGATTAGAAACATCATTGGCTATGTTGCCTCCCAAGGTTACAGCAGAATTTAATCTCATTTCTGTTAATAGTAAATGTTCCTCGTTCGACTATAATTAGTCACTGTGGAGTTTGAGAAAGGTCATTTAGTTGAAATATTAGACTGCAATTTGTTTAAAGGGGGAAAAAGGCAGAGAAAATTATCTTTCCACAATTCATTAGCTCAGGTCACAGTTGCCCCAGGCATCCTGAGCATGTGTGGTAGACAGCTATAGTTAGAAAGTGTGCTTGGCTCAGGGGACAGACACAGGATCACAAAGTTGGTGTTAATATGAACCACATAGAAATTATGTTCTTTAATATCAAAACAATGGATAGAAAAAGAGCAGTTCCTTCATATTATCACAAATGGGACAAGCCTGGGGCTAGGCACACTATTCTTATGGGTTATGGGGAGTGCAGTTTGCTATGTTTGGGGAGCTGAAGATGTGAAATCATGATGTTTATTTTGCTACTATTTTAGTTTTCCTGGGCAGTCAAGGCAAATTGTGGTTATACATTCCTAATTTTATTTAAGAAGGAATTAGTTTTTAGAAGACACACTGGTATTGATTATTAGCCAAAAACAAACAAAAGAATATAAAAATGGTCCTTAATTACACTACTCAATCAAAAATAAACATGTTCAGTTGCTTGTTGTATACATTGCATTGTACAAGTCTAGTAGGTTTTTCACAGAAAAAAATGCAATTTTTATACCATTTATGATGACATTGAATACTTGCTAAAGAGTAAAGGGTAAATTTGTACGATAGTTGTCTTTTAGAAACAAATTCTATGAAGCTCTGGAGTGCAACATTATTGCTATCTGGTTACCAGTGCTGTCTTCTTGAACATGAGAATGGTAATATGATTTTTAAAGGTTATACACATTTGTTGTATGTTTGTTTCTGTTTTCATTTTCCAAGCTAATGGACTGCAAGGCTGTTTGCTCATTTCTTATTGAGACTCTAAAGTGTGCACATGTTGCTAGCATATAGCAGTTATAGTCCTCCTGTATATTTATCATCATGTCACTTGATGTAGATTGTGTGAAAGACTGGAAGATTAATAATGAATTTTATACTGAAGCCAGAGATTTAATGAATGTAAAAGACTGGTTGCAATGTGGGAGAGAAAATTTGTGTGTGGTTTTGTGATCAATAATTACTGTAAATATATACTAACAGTTATTGCAGTGACAAGAGAAGAAAAATTAATAAATATCTGGAGCTATGAAAACTAACACAATGAAGGTTAATAATTATGTTTGCTAGTCTTCCATAATTGCAATAGGAAAAGTAATTCTAAAATCTACTTTATAAATTCCATTGTAAGTACTTCTAAAACAAAGAGCAATATTAACTTAAATATTTAGCACTATCTTGGTTTTCATGAACAGATTCATCCATTAAGGAAGCTTAAACTTCTAAAATGAAATTTCAGAACACTTTTTGGTCCTCTTGCGGATGCTTAGCTGGTTTACTTAAATATAAGCACAATGGCTTTGACAACTTGACTTTATAGGGAATCAAAACAAGCTGTGATATTTAAGATGTTAGAAGAAAAATTGTCTATTAAAGATGGCCTGGAGTTTAAGCATAAATACAGATAAACACAAGCAAATGAGATATTTGTTTTCTCCAAAGGAGTCTCCCTCCTCTTTGAGATACAAACCACTCTTGAGGTCAGGCTCCATATCCAGCAATGGATAGACAGTAGAAAATGAACTCAATGGTCTCTTTGGAGGTTGTCTCATAAAATTTTGTCATTTTTTTAAACCTCACAGGTTCTTTTCATATATAATATGGCTTCAGGTTTTGTGTTTTTATGGGATTTTTGTGTGGGGGAATGTGTGTATCACTGTGTATATAAATGGTTTTCATTTGTTCTTGTTTGTTTTGTCCTATTCCAGTATATTCATTTTTGTTTTATCTTATTGTATTCTGTTATTTTTCCCTAGATGCCTGTTTATTTTCCTAGGAGATACAGTAATATTGGGAATCTAAGTTGGAGAGGAAGTGGGAAGAAACTGGGAGGAGCTGGGGGAAGAAAAACAATAATCATATTGTTTAAAAAAACTATTTTCAATAAAAGAAAAGAAAACCAGACGTTTAACAGAGACATAAATACAGCATTAAGAAACATGTGTGTACTTTAATATAAGTTAATGTCTCACGGTGGGGGGTGGTAAAAATAGAATAGTGTAAAGGTTGAAACATGAGAGTTACATAAATATATAAAAATATTTTACCCAAAATCTTAAGTAAACAGCCACCAGTTTACAGGTAGCTACTGAGAACTTGAAATATGGCTAAAATGACTACAAACCTGGCATTTCAATTACTCCATTTCAATTTATTTCATTTATAATTAAAATAGTCACATATGACTTTTGACTACTATGTTGAACATACTAGTTACATACAATTATCACAAAAATGTCAGCATTTGCATCACTATCATAAAGAGTATGAAATGAAGGCATCATGTGCTGAATCTTAATGAGGTTTATCACTATCCATTTCTCACAAATCCACATGCTGAGGAAATATATATGCCCATCACTGAGTGACTAAATGTTCACAATTTTTTGGATTCAAACCCTAAAACTTCATACATTATACATTTTGTAACTGAGCTCATTTGTACCTGGAACCAACTACTCAGTTTTTAAAATATTTTTAATTATTTTTTGAAAGTTTTATAGATTTAAGCAATGTATTTTAATCATATCCTCCAAAAATCACCTCCCTCCAACTCTCCCTACTTCCTCCTTTCCAATACTCTTTGAATTACACACCCTCCTTTTTATTGTTATTAATACCACCTGAGTCTGATCTGTGTAGTAAGATGGGGCCATCCACTCAGGCATGGGTAATCTACTAGCAGCCAAATGCCTAAAGGAGACTCCCCTTTTTCAGCAGTCATCAAGTGATAATAGCTTCACTGTCATAGCTGAGGATCACCTTGAATTTCTGAACCCTACCTCTGCTTCCACCATCCACCAAAAGCATTACAATTGCAGGGATGAATTATCACATCATGTTTTCACAATGCTGGGGACTAATTTCTGGACTTGTACTTGCTTAGCAAGCATTCTATAATCTGAGCTACATTCCCAGCTCCCTCTTACTGTTTTCTACATTTCATTCACATTTGATCACTTTTTCCATTATCTTTTTTTCCCTTCAGCATTCTATGTCACTCTCTGCTAATTAAATATATAATCTTGATCCTCCTTATTCTCTTAAACTGGAACTATAATTTCCTTGAAAACATGGCTCCCTCAATTCCATGTGAGTCAAGGGTTTTATGTTCAGACTTCAATTTTATTGTATATGTTGCTCAGTGTTGTCCTCACTCCCTTTGCCACTTGCAATTGTGTAGTCATGAAAATGGTTCAACCCATGTGATTTAATTGGTAGCTCAGTTTCTATTATAGCACAAGAAAGATTTAAGGGACAATAATTTATTTAAAAGTGTAGAATTTTAGAATAAATTATTAAGTAGAGATGAAACAACTAAGAGCAGTATCTAAATCAGAAATACCAATAACTTCTATTTATATTTTATCACTGATTTCATTGCACAGAACAAGTCACACATTTTGTCTCATTTAATTGTACTAGGAAGGTCTCTTTCACTGTTGCTTTGGCCACAATAATCACTTTAACAGCTTTGTGCCTACAAATAACAACCAATTAAATCTCTGTGTAGTCTAGAGACTGAGAAAACTTGCTTTTGTTCAACCCTGGGCACAGTTGTGATCACTCGTACCTTTAGAGGCTCTCCCCTCATTTGCCTGACACAGAGGTAGATTCTTGGCTGGGTGAGTCTTCTCCATTTCATGATGTTTTATCCTAGACAACTGCATATGACACATTAGAAATTTACCTCCCATGTTTTATTTTTATTTCATTGCATCTTTGTTTCTATTTGCTTAAGGATATCAGATATCTGAGTCCAAAACTGGAGTAGAGGATCTTACAGTGTTAACTTATAGGATACAGTTGATTGGGTGAAGGGAGAAAACGACAATTAACAAAATAAAATTGCACAAAATTAATACACCATAGCTCAGTCCCCCTATGTTGATTTCAATTATTCATAATCTTCAGAAAAAAAGAAATGAAAACAAAACAACAACAACAAAAACACATCTGAGATATCTGAATTTCAGTTTTACTCACCCACACAAATTCTTCTAAGTCTTGTGATTTACAGCAGGTCTCCATGAATCTCCTAAGACTTGGGTTCCTTTATATATGGAAATCTATGGACCTAGACAGTACAGCATCTCTTTTTTTTTACCATGTCAGTTACCTTATGGCTGAGAGTGAGAATCTATCATTAGACAAATTAAGGGATGAGAAACTTCTTTGCATACAGCTTGATAAGATATGCGGCTTTAGTGAAGAAAGATGACAAGTTCTGTGGCAAGGAGATGTATGGCTTATACTTCTTATGTCATTATACCTCACAACTCAATAGAACAGGAAGCAGAAATGAATTACAGATATTGGCTGGTTTTCTTTTCTTTCATATTTCATTTAGTCTAGGGTCTCTCTCTAAGGAAGGTACTGCACACATTTTCAGTGGATCATTCCTCTCAGTTAATCCTGTCCAGGAATTCTCTCACAGTTGGACTCAAAGCTGTGCCCTTTCAAAACTCTAAGCATGTGTTAATCCTTTCAAATGGAAAATTGAAATTAACCATCAAAAGTCTACCATGGTAAAGCCAAACAAATCATATTAAACTCTAGCTTCTTCCTCAGAATCCCAGGTCCATCTAGGAATGCAATGCTCACTTAAGAAGTCCCCATAGTCTTAAGTATTTCACACTATTCAAAAGTCCAAAGTTCAAGTATCTTTTAGAGACTCAGTCCAAATTCTTAACTTAGCCTAATTAAAACAAAGCAAGACATAAATAAAAACCATTTCTTAAATGTTACATACTTCCTTCAATATAAAATGACTCCGAGTTAACATTCCAATTCAATAAAGAAAAAATGGGGGAATATTAAGGAATGATGAGGCCATAAGACCAAAGGTCAAATCTCAGCAGGGCAAACACTAGATCCTTCAACTACATTTTTAGCATCTGGACTCTTGACTGCATCATTGAACTCAATAGACTTGAATGGTCTAGCCGCTCTTTCCTAGCTTTCTGCTTCTGGCAGATGTGATGTTCTTTGGGCCCACTTCACTTGATTCCTGCAGCTCTCTTCAAAAAATATCCCATGTTTCTTGCATCTCCAGTATCCTGACTTTTCCACTGCAGTTTGGGATTCCCCTTCCTAGCTTCACTGAAGGCCCAATTATCATATCTATCCCTCCTAATGTAACTGTAAAACAGAGGAAGCTATCTTTGATAGCCACTTAACTGCCACAAAAAAGCAGCACAAAAGAAAGGAGTGGGATATAATCCTTGCCTTCAACTCAAATGCAAGGAACAAGGATGCATGTACACCAGTCAAAGTTCAGCTGCCTTAACTGTAAATGCTAACTTATTCTCAGTCATTGTATACTGTTCATATCAAAGATATTATAAATCTCATGAACTATTTGTTTTATCTGTACAAAGTTGAAGCTTAATGCTTTAATAATGTTTAGTAGGTGTTATTGGTATTTTATTTCCTTATGTAAGTCAGGATTTCATGTAGCTCCGACTGACCTTGAATGACCTTGCTATGTACATGAGAGACAAACCTTGGAAGTGGTCCTGTAGCCACTTTCCATGGACTTTGAATACAGGTCTGTACACCAAGCCCAACTTTTAATAATATTTTATTATTTCTGGTTCCTTTTTAACCTTTGTTCATCCCTTACAAGTAAGAAATTGGGTTTTCTATGAATCTGATTTGACTGAACATATTGAAAATGAACCACTTACAGGTGCATATACACACATGTGTGCACAAAAAAAATCACACCCATGTGCATGCATACACACAGATCCACACCCCCTACACCCTCCCCCACCCCCACACATCAGGGGGATGAGAGAGATTTTCTGAGGAGCCAACATTTTTTTTTGTTGTTGTTGTTTGTTTGTTTTTGTTTTTTGGAATAGGGTTTCTCCATGTAGTAGCTAGGGTCCCTAGCTGTCCTGAAACTAGCTGTTGTAGACAAGGCTGGCCTCAAACTCACAGAAATCTACCTGCCTCTGCCTCCTGACTGCTGGGGTTAAAGGTGTGCACCACCCCAGATTGGCTGAGTTAATACTTTCTATAGGCTTCTACATTCATAAAGTGTTTTAACATGCTACTGACCTAAGTATTACTTGCTGAGCCCAAAGTGGATCAGGAAGGATTACCTAGACTAAGGGCAAGGAAGACAGCCACATGATGCTTGTTTTAAAGCATGGTCATATGTGGTAAACTCTACACCCCTTCCTAGTACCTCACTGGTCTCTTCTCTGGCTATTACTGTGCTCTTTACACTTTATGTACTGGGTTAACTAGGATAAACATAAGGTTAGCTAGGATAAACACAGTTAACTAGGATAAACACAGTTAACTAGGATAAACACGGTTAACTAGGATAAACACAGTTAACTAGGATAAATACAGTTAACTAGGATAAACACAGTTAACTAGGATAAACACGGTTAACTAGGATAAACATGGTTAACTAGGATAAACACAGTTAACTAGGATAAATACAGTTAACTAGGATAAACACAGTTAACTAGGATAAACACAGTTAACTAGGATAAGCATGGTTAACTAGGATAAACACAGTTAACTAGGATAAGGATGATTAACTAGGATAAACATTGTAAAGTAGCTAGAAGAATCCTGTTTTAAATATCTTTTTTTTCCTTAAATTACCAAGACAGATAGGTAATTGTAATTGACCCTTAATATACCTTCAATTGATTAACTGTTCACAGTGAGGTAAGAAATGTCCCATTTTCAACCATTTGTTCCTACTACTCAAATATACTTCATTCCATCAAACACTGCAGAGAATCATTCTGTAGAATACTGAGCTTAGTTGTATAGTTTTGTGGGTAAAGGAGGCTATGCAATTATGCCCGTGTCACATAAGTTCCACTCTTGCCTTCTTGATATCAGGCATCTTGTTCTACATCCTTCTATTTTTCAAACATGACTACATAGAGTGGAGGCATATTAAAAGACTCACAGAGTGTAGATTATTACTGTTATTATTATTATTATCTCTATAGTAGAATATTGTATTATTACATCAAAATTATTTAGCACTTAGAGAAAAGTTTATTGTAAATGATACCTTTGGTTTTTTTAGATTTAAAACTTCAAGCAGGAAATTAGCTCTTATGAGTCTTCTAGGCACCGCTTTTTAAATGCCTTTAATTTTAAGCTGTACACTGAACATAAATAGAGTTCTCTTATTTCCATTACTGTGGAAACCAAATGAAACTGCTTACATAATAATTATTTACCCTTGGTCTTGAATCATAAATTTGATCAAGCCCATTAAATTCTAGGAAATGTGATGGCTAAATGCTGATATCCCTATGTATAGAGTCATCACACAGATTAATCTGATTGAAAGGAATGTAATACTGATCTAAATCTATGCAGAAGAGAAAGGAGGTTGTTTGGAGAGTTTTGAACTTTCTGAAAGCACATATGACCATTTTTAAATGTTGGGATACAGTGAGTGTCTCCTGCATTCAAGAGCTGTGCAGTTCGTTAAGGAAATGACCAAATGGCTTGTGCATTAAATTAACAATCACCAAAATTCACTTCAAAATTAATTTCAAGATTAAAATATAGAAACCTAAAGAATCAATGTGTTCTTTCAATAAGGAGAAACAAACAAATAAAAATATAGTAAAAAGGAAGAGGCCAATTCACATGATTGCTATTTTACTGAACCAGTATGCTTACACAAGAAAACAGAGCAGAATAAAATCATAAGGCTGCAATGCCAGTGAGCAACACCAATTACTTGTTTATTTAAAGAAGATGAAACTGATTTACAATTTGAATCCACATTAGATTAGTGTATTTTGATAATTATAATAATTATTTATGTGTCACCAGGGATCAGAAACAAATTTCTTGTACACTAGGCAAACATCCTGCCTTTTCACTATATTTCAGGGCTCTCTTAATGCTTATCTTTCTTTCTCTTTTTTTCTCCTGAGACAGGGTGTCTCTGTGTAACACTTCTGACTGCCCTGAAGCCTGCTTTGTAGACGAGGCTGGCCTTGAACTCACAGACATCCACCTGCCTCTGCCTTCCAAGCGCTGGGATTAAAGGTGTTATCCACCACCGCTCAGTGCTTATTATTTCTTAAAGAAGTCCAGGGAAGATTAAACCAAAGTTGGCGAATCATCTTGCTACTTCTGCGTGCCTCAAGTACTTGAAGATTCTCTGTGGACCTTTTAGGAAGTCAACATTATTTAATAGTGTTAAGTTCCAAACCCTAAACAAATGGCTAAGGAGCCTGTTTAACATATTAAACAGCATCTCTCAGTCCCTGCCTGTTACCGAGTATGCCTGGCATATCCTGCCCTTATCCTGAACTTTCTAGTCCAGTCCCTGGGTTAACTTTTCCCAGAGGTTCTTCCCTGTATAATCCAGATATTTTGATTACCTATCCCTTTCATATCTTTGAATTTCTGGCTGCCGTACCTGGTTCTCCTCTCTCCCATCTCCCTTGCTCTCATTCTCTCTCCCCATTGCCAACTTTAACCTGGTCATGTTCACTCGGCTCTCCCAGATATTCCTGCCTCTGCGCATGTTCTCCCACATATCTACAATAAATTTTCTCTACCACTCTACCTAGGAATTCTTAAGTCTTTTTATTTTTTTTATTCAAATAATATTAAATAGCATATAATATAAATGATAGTATGTGATTAATCATGTATATAATTGCATAGATGATGATCATATATATTATGCTACTTGTACAGACAATGTTCTAACCCAAGAGCCATAGACAATCTTACAAAACCATAGCATCAGACACGAGAAAACTCTTTTAAAATTGTTGGTCATCTGGCAGGTTTTGGAGCCTGCATGTGACTGACCTAAGAGTTCTACATATGTGTGAAAGTTATATAGCTTGATCTATTTGTAGTGTCTTAGCAGTGGAATCAGGGCCTGTCCCTAACACTTGAGTTGCTTTTGCAAACCCATTCCTCATACTGGGTTGCCTTGGTGGCCTTAATACAAAGAGAGGAGCTTAGTCCTACCTCAACCTGATATGTTGACTCCCATGGGAGGCCTGCCCCTTTCTGAATAGAAACAGAGGAAGAGTGGATGGGGATGGAGCATAAGTGAGTTGCGGGGAGAGAAAAGGAGGAGAGAATGGAGGGGAAACTGTGGTTGGGATGTAAAATAAATGAAAAAGATTAATTAGTATAAAAAAGTTATTGATCAGAAGAGCTCAAGAGATTCCCAAAACAATATAGACTGTTGCTATTTTCGTTAGTTGCCTTCCCCAGGTAGAAGGTAAGTCTCTATTGCTAAAAACACCATACAGTTGAGACACAGGACTCAGGGAATTCAAGCTTGATCTGACCTAAATACTTCCCACTCCAAGACTAGTTTTTATAGGACTAAAATTTGCTATACAAGTTACCAAAGGAGGGAAGCAATGAGCAGTCCTATCCAGCTATGATGCTTAGAACCACAACAGTGACCAGAATGGCAAGATACTCCTGAAGGTATGTTAATAACACATATAGCTTGTAAGTAACCATCAGTTGTCTAATGTTAAGTTAAGGCCTACTGAGCAACATGAAGGAATTTGTGCATCTTATCTGAAACCTGCTTAACTACCCAGGGTTAGTAAGCACATGGATCTTAAAGGAGAACCCATTTATGTTCAGTTTATTAGACCAACATAAACCCTAACTACATCCTAAATATTCATCTTCATACTCACATATGTATGGGGATAAATGTAACTTTTATTCCTCATCAAAGAAGTTTAACTGTGTAGTGATCCAACATAGAAAAGAAGTAGCCAAATGCTGGGGGAATTGATCATGATGTGTCCCGCCCTAGTGAAAACATCTCAACCAAAACTCCTGCACCTAAGGTACAGGGAACACCATCTATGAAGTTGATGATAGACTTTAAGAGTGAGAGGATTGGGAAATCTGCTAGGAGAGTCTAGAAATGACAAGGTAATCACATCCATGATACTGCAACAATATGGCTGCTTAAACAATAATCAATAATGACAACACCTATAGACATGCTAATGAGGAAGAAAGAATTCTTACAACTCAAGATTCTCCACCCTGTGACAAAGAGTAATAAACAAGTAAAATCAGCTGAGAAAGGGAGACTTAGACTTCCCCACAGTTGAGCCCCTAGTTGGTTATATAATATCAAGTGGTCAGCCCTGAAATAAACTACTTAAAGCAATATACTCAGCAGGCTCTCTTTCTCTCTCTCTCTCTTTCTCTCTCTCCCTCTCTCTCTTTCTCTCTTCATCTCTCTCTTTCTCTCTCTCTCTGCACATATACACGCATATATGCATTTATCTGTGGAACAATATTAATCAAAATTTTAGTAGTCATGAATTTGAGAGGGAGTAAAAGGAGGCTTGGGAGGGTCTGGAGAGAGAAGGTACATGGGTGCAACTGGAGGGAGGAAGACAAAAGAGAAAGGGAAGAAGGTGAAGGGGGAAATTTTATGATCACATTTTAATTAGAGTTTTAAAGTGAAATCAAGTATTTATCACACCAGAAGAAAGAATGGACAATTGTCCTGGTGTTAGAATAGGAAAAATCAGGAAATCTAGATGTAAAAGCAGACATAAAATAAAAGAAATGGAGTGGCAAGAAAGTGACCCTATTAGGGCATCTCTCCTCAATGAAATAACAAGGACTACATGTTCACAAACATTTCTTACCTGTTACAGACCATGTGACTTAACTCCTTCCTCACCTGATGGAGTTCATGTGACTTTACCCATCCCATAGCCGGTGTAGGTCATGTGACTGCATCCATCCCATAGCTGGTGTAGTTCATGTGACTGCATCCATCCCATAACTGGTGTAGTCCATTTGACTACATCCATTCCACAGCTGGTGTAGTCCATATGACTGTATCCATCCCATAGCTAGTGTTGTCCTTGGGACTGTATCCATCTCATAGACAGTGTAGTTCATGTGACTGTATCCATCTCATAGCCAGTGTAGTTCATTTGACTGTATCTATCCCACAGCCAGTGTAGTTCATGTGAATTTATCCATCCCGTGGATGCTGTAGTCCATGTGACTGTATCCATCCCATAGCTAGTGTTGTCCTTGGGACTGTATCCATCTCATAGACAGTGTAGTTCATGTGACTGTATCCATCTCATAGCCAGTGTAGTTCATTTGACTGTATCTATCCCACAGCCAGTGTAGTCCATGTGACTGTATCCATCACATACCTGGTGTAGTTCATGTGACTGTACCCAGCCCATACCTGGTGTAGTCCTTGTGATTATGTCCCAGCCTCACAGAGTGAAGTCCTCTTGACTGTATTCTACCCTCAACCTCAGATTCTACACAGTCTGAGGAATTGATCATTCACTTCTCACACAGGAGGCCAGGAAGCTTTAGAGTGACCTGCACAACCCAGAATGTCATATGTCTATGATAGGAATAGGACTGAGAGTAAAAGTCAACATTTTCTGAATCTGAACTCAAATTGACTTTATCATTATTGTGAACTTGAGTCTAAGAATTGTGACCCTGAGATTCCAGACTCTTCATTCATATGAAGAGTACAAATCCATTTCAAATAGCAGGACACCAAGATATAAGCATCTTAGAGGAGAACTTCAGTCTATTCTCTGAGAAATACCTGAACTATTTGTATTTTGTAATATCAACACTTGATTGGCTGAGGCAAAATATCCAGTTTGGGCTACAGAGTAAGACCTTGTGTTCCAACAAACAAATAAAAAGTAAGACCAAACAAGCAAGAAATCAAGAGGAAGAAAAAAACAAAGCAAAGTTTACTTGGCTGATTAACTCAATGAGAAGTCCAGGAGGCCCCTGCTATATTTGTTTTCAGTTAAGGACCTGCTGTCTTGCTGCACCTTAATTTAGGAGAGAAGATCTTACAGCAAAGTTGAGCAAGCACACTAACCTATTTTAGTGCTAAGACGCTGATGTTCTCTGAGGATCCTCTCTCGTGCCCTTATATATTTTGAATTTGACTCTCAATATTAGCATGTCCAAATACCAATAAATTCGAGTGATGTTACAAACATAAACTTTGGGGTACCATAGTCTGAGCACAATAATGAGTAATATATCTTGCTGATGTGTTGTGCTGTGCTGCTAAGTTTTTGTTTGTTTATATACAATAAAATTATCTTCTTATCTTCAAATATTTTGTCCTGTAAAGCCTTAACACTTCAATATTACTTAATAGTGTACACAAATACCTTACTTGGTTCAAAAGAAACTCTAGTGTTTTATGGAAAGATAATTTTCAATTATCTTTCTTTTACATTCATACATTTCAGCTTGAAAGCTAGTCAGGTAAAAATGGAGCAATGGCTTAAAATAATTTTGAAATACATTTTAAAATGTAAGTTAAAATTTAAATATTCTTATAATCATGATTTTTCCCCTGTGATTAATTTTCACAATATCATTCTGCCCAGGAGAACAACATTAAAATTTTATCTATATCCTCAAAGGTTTATACTTTTGACAAATATTATCATAGACTTGTGTGTACATGTAGAATGATGCTGACTCTATAAATGGAGTTTGTGTGTGTGATTGAATAAATATCTCTGTGACAAAACAAGAGTATCTCATTAGAAACAAAAGACTTCCTTTTATGCAGTATAAGGTTAAAAATATTATTTAGAAATGTGTGTGAATGAATAATTTTATACAGTACTTCTGAGGTAGATTAATAATACTTTGGTAGAATATTGGATGGGATTTTAGGATAAGTTTGGGTTGATAGAGTTCTGGCTATATAGGCATTCTATAAAGAACAAGGCAAAAAACAGTAGAGCAAGGTATTTAGGAAGAAAGAAAGGAAAGAACGGTAACTGGTTTTATAACTGGGCAATCCTAAACTATCAGTGACAAAAGGGAAGGGATGGAGCATCATCACAAGCTTGAGAGGTGTATATATCTGAGTCAATGAAGGTTAAAAATAAAAATATTCATGGAAACATGCATCTAAAAGTAATGCAATATCTTAGCACAAGGGACTGACTTAACATTCAGCCCCATTCATTCACATTCTTCTTATGCTCCACTTTGACTTTTGTTTTACTCAAACTATGTGTATTTATGAGTCTGTGTGTATGTGTGTGTGTGTGTGTGTGTGTGTGTGTGTGTAAGGTATCTGTACCTTAAAACAAATTTCCACTTGTACTCATCTTTAATAGTTCCTAGAAATGTGACTATCAAGACTCAATATAGACTTGATTTATTACTGACTATATATTTTATCTGAAAAACCCTTTGTGACCCAATCTCATGTGATTCTAGGATGTAGAAAATGTATAGGCATTCTTCGTACTGTACTGACTAAACAACAGCTCTTCAATTACTCTAGACAGGTATAAAATACTGCACATATTCTATTTCACATTAAACATTTCATTTATTTTTATTATTCTAATGAAACTCATATACTCATCTACCTTGTAAGATGAATGAAGATGAACTAAGTATCTTATGAAAATGAACAGAAATTAAAGAGCACATTGTGAAGTACTTTGCACTATTAGCTTTGAGCTATGAGTGAAAATTATTACTATTGTGGGACCATACTGTGCCAAATGTTTTAATGTAATATGTTTATTAATGGCAAGATATAGTATATTGCCACTAAAAGTGCAGCAACTAAATGCTTTATGGTATTCGTTATAGAAATCAAAGCTTGTTAAAACATTATAACTAAACATTTTGTAGAGATATGCATTGTGAAAAAAATTCTGATTTATAGAAGATTACAACTTTAACATCTGTAGAAACACTGTAGATGTTTTTTTCCAAAGATTCTTAATATCATTTCTGCTAAAATCATCTTTCTGCTAGTGCTTTTGCAAGTGTACATGCTCACAGGTGTGTGTGTATGTGTGTGTGTGTGTGTGTGTGTGTGTGTTAGGACACATAGATTATTGATTTTATGTACCTAAGGAGACTGATCTGATTCTAAGGTAGAAGTGGCCTTGCAGACATTTATAATAACTGTTAATGAAGCGTATAAATCACACAACAATAAAGGCAGAAGATAACTCTGCAATTTTTGAGACTTTCTCCTAGATAAAGCAAATTGGGGAAAATGAATCCATGTCAAATGACTCCAGTTAACTCTAAGACACTGTGCAATAGAGATACATTGAAGTATACAGTAGAGTACAGTAAAGCTTCACAATATTTATGAAAAGCTTTTAGCAGGAAGTGTCATTGAGCAACCATGAAGAACCAAACTCAGTGAAGGCTAGACAAGATGGACACAAAATGGGTAAAGACACAAAGAGGTTCAAGAATCTGAAAATATTTTAGTGCTCCCAATGAAAATATTATTTTCATGGAAATGTAAATAAAGTCTTTGATTATTTGTTCTGTGTTTATGGGTTTTATACTGAGGGGGTTCATTGAGTTTTTAAACAAAGAGAAAGTTAGTATTATTGTTTTAGAGGAAATGGATGAAGAACAGTAGAGAGATTAAATGGACAATTTCCAAGGCTTAGAAAATTATTTTCTTAATGAATAGAGCTACATGGTAATTGAACCCACAGAGGATTCAGTGGCAATTGTCAACCACGCAAAGGGAATCAGTGATTGGAAATGTGTTGGAAGAATTTTATCACCCCACCAAGCAATGAATCCCATACGACACCTGATGATCTGTACGGATATCTACTCATGTAGAATAAAGGACTCATTCATAAAAACGAGCACTAATATGAATGCAAAGTTTGCATTGCCTCAGATAAAACATTTATTATTTTTCAATTATCCAGCCTCATCATTCTTCCTTTATCATTCCTGATAGTTCATTATCAACCATGAATTTTCTATTTAAGTGTAAAACGATAGAAGCCAAATACTTAGTGTAAACTATTAGGTTGCATTCTATGAATCACCTATGTTGATCACTCTGGATTTGTTCCTTTGTGAGTTGATCAGTGTTGATTGTTCATAAGAACAGTTTTGAGACTTTATCTTAACTATAAAATCTTTTTTATTATTTTTTATTTTTATTATTTATTATTTTTATGGAGCTCTACATTTTTCTCTGCTCCTCTCCCTGCCTCTCCCCTCCCCTTCAACCCTCTCCCAAGGGCTCCATACTCCTAATTTACTCAGGAGATCTTGTCTTTTTCTACTTCCCATATAGATTAGATCTATGTATGTCTCTCTTAGGGCCCTCATTGTTGTCTAGGTTCTGGGATTGTGATTTGTGAGCTGGTTTTCTTTGCTTTATGTTTAAATACCACTTAGGAGTCAGTACATATGATAATTGCCTTTCTGTGGAAAGTTCAAGGCCCTCCCCCCTCAATCCCGGCCTAGGAAGGTGTGCATCCAAGTAAACCAAGGTCCCAAAAAGCCAATACATGCAGAAGAGACAGGTCCCAGTGCTATTATCGATGGCTTCTCAGTCAGTCCCCATTGGCAGCCACATTTAGAGAGTCCGGTTTGATCACATGCTCGTTCAGTCCCAGTCCAGCTGGATTTGGTGAGCTCCCATTAAATCAGGCACACTGTCTCAGTGGGTGGACCAACCCCTTGCGGTCCTGACTTCCTTGCTCATCTTCTCCCTCCTTCTGCTCTTCCACTGGACCTTGGGAGCTCAGTCCATTGCTCTGATGTGGCTATGGTTCTCTGTCTCTATCTCCATCCATCGGATGAAATTTCCCTCTGAATCGATCTCCTCGGGCTACTGATTATTTTTTTTAGTTAATCTTGTATCCTGTTACATTATTGAAAGTGTTTATTAGTTGTAGAATTGATAGCATTCTGGGGGTCGCTTATGTAAACTATAACATCATCAGCAACTAGTGAGAGTTTAACTTCTTGTATCCACTCGATCTCCTTTTGGTATCTTAGTGCTCTAGCTAAGACCTCAAGAACTATATTGAATAGATATGGAGAGAGTGGACAACTTTATCTTGTTCTTGATTTCAGTGGGATCGCTCAGAGTTTCTCTCCATTTAGTTTGATGTTAGCTGTTGGATTGCTGTATATTGCCTTTATTATGTTTAGGTATGTTCCTTCTATCCCTGCTCTCTCCAAGACCTTTATCATGAAGGGATGTTATATTCTGTCGAAAGCTTTTTTGGCATCTAATGAGATGATCATATGGTTTTTATTTTTCTGTTTGTTTATATGGTGGAATACATTGACAGATTTTCATATGTTGAACCGTCCCTGCATCCCTTGGATGAAGCTGACTTAGTCATGGTGGATGATGGTTTTGATGTGTTCTTGGACTTGATTTACCAATATTTTATTGAGTATTTTTGCACCAATGTTCATGAGTGAGATTGGTCTGTAATTCTCTTTCTTAGTAATTCTTTCTATGGTTTGGGTATCAGGGTAATTGTAGCCTCATAAAAAGAGTTTGGCAATGTTCCTTCTGTTTCTACTGTGTGGGATAATTTGAGGAGTATTGGTATTAGTTCTCTTTGAAAATCTTGTAGAATTCTGAGCTGAAACCATCTGGTCCTGGGCTTTTTTTGGTTGGGAGACTTTTGATTACTGTTTCTATTTCTTCAGCCAGTATAGGTCTGTTTAATTTGCTTATCTTGTCTTAATGTACTTTTGGTAAGTGATATTTATCCAGAGAGTTATCCATTTCCTTTAAGTTTTCCAATTTTATGCAGTACAGCTTTTGGAAATATGACCTGATGATTCTCTGTATTTCCTCTGTGTCTGATGTTATACCTCCTTTTCATTTCTGATTATGTTAATTTGGATATTCTCTCTCTGCCTTTTGGTTAGTTTGGATAAATGTATGTCTGTTTTGATGATTTTCTCAAAGAACCAACTCTTTGTCTCATTGATTCTTTGTATTATTTTCTTTGTTTCTATTTTGTTGATTTCAGCTCTCAGTTTGATTATTTCCTGATGTCTAGTTCTCCTGGTGAGTTTGCTTCTTTGTGTTCTAAAGTTTTCAAATATTCTGTTAATTCACTAGTGTGGGATTTTTCCAGCTTCTTTATGTAGGAATTTAGTGCTATGACCTTTGTTCTTAACACTGCTTTCATTGTGTCCCATAAATTTGGGTATGTTGTCTGGTCATTTTCATTGAATTTTAGTAAGTCTTTAATTTTTCCCTTTATTTCTCCCTTGACCCATTGATGATTCAGGTGAGCATTGTTTAGTTTCCATGTGTTTTGGGGCTTTCTGGAATTAGTATTGCTGTTGACTTATAGTTTTAAACCATGGTGATCTGATAAGATACATGGAGCTTTTCCAACTTTTTTTTTTTTTAATCTGTTGAGGTTTCTTTTTTTTTTTTTTTTTTACCGAGTATGTGGTCAATATTTGAGAAGGTTCCATGAGATGCTGAGAAGAAGATATATTCTCTTTTGTTTGGATGGAATATTCTATGGGTGTCTCTTAAGTCCATTTGTTAGTTCCCTTATTTCTCTGTTCGTTTTTTTGTCTGATTGACCTGTGCAGTGCTGAGAGTGGAGTGTTGAAGTCTCCCACTTTTAGAGTGTGGGGTTTAATGTATGCTTTAAGCTTTCAAGGTGTTTCTTTTACATATGAAGGTACCTTTGTATTTGGGTCATAGATGTTTAATATTGAGATTTCCTCTTGATGGATTTTTCCTGTGACTAATATGAAATGTCCATCTCTGTCTCGTTTGATTTTAGTTTGAAGTCTATTTTGCCAGATATTAGTATAGCTACACGTGCTTGTTTCTTATGTCCATTTGATTGGAATATTTTTTCCCAACCCTTTTCTCTGAGACAATGTCTGTCTTTGAGGTTGAGATGTGTTTCTCATATGCAGAAGAAGTATGGATTCTGTTTTCATATCCAATCTGGAAGCCTTTGTTATTTTATAGGTGAGCTGAGTCCATTTATATTAAGGGATATTAATGACCAGTGATTGCTATCTCCTGTTAATTTAGTTTTCATTGTTGGTGACATTAATTTGTGTGTTTTCCATTCTTTGGGATTTGCTGCTATGAGACCATCAATTGTCTGTGTTTTTGTTGATGTAGACAACTTCCTTTGGTTGGAATTTTCCTTCTAGTATTTTGTATAAGGCTGGGTTTGTAGATAGGTATTGGTTAAATCTGATTTTGTCATGGAATATCTTGTTTTCTCCTTCTATGGTGATTGAAGACTTTGCTGGGTATAGTATTCTGGGCTGGCATCCATGTTCTCTTAATGGCTGCATAATGATTGACCATACCTTCTGGCTTTCATTGTCTCCAATGAAAAGTCAGGGGTAGTTCTGATAGGTCTGCCTTTATATGTTACTTGGCCTTTTCCTTTGCAGCTCTTAATATTCTTTCTTTATTCTCTTTGTTTAGTGTTTTGATTATTTTATGGCGAGGGGACCTTTTTTGGATCCAGTCTATTTGGTGTTCTATAAGCTTCTTGTATCTTCATAGGCATGTCTTTCTTTATGTTGGGAAATTTTCCTTTTATGATTTTTTAAAATATATATTTTGTGCTTTTGAGTTGAACTTCTCCTTCTTCTATACCTATTATTCTTAGGTTTGTGTTTTTTTTTCATGG
This sequence comes from Ondatra zibethicus, assembly GCA_004026605.1. Lineage (NCBI taxonomy): Eukaryota > Metazoa > Chordata > Mammalia > Rodentia > Cricetidae > Ondatra > Ondatra zibethicus. The sequence continues at coordinate 16,518 of PVIU01012754.1, read as the reverse complement.
TGTTCCATATATCTTGCATATTTTTGGTTAAGTGTTTGTTAGATTTAATGTTTTCTTTGACTGATGAGTCTATTTCCTCTATTGTATCTTCAGCGCTTGAGAGTCTCTCTTCCATCTCTTGTATTCTGCTGTTCATGCTTACGTTTGTGGTTCCTGATTGTTTTCTCATGATTTCTGTTTCTATAATTCCTCAGCTTGTGCTTTCTTTATTGTCTCTATTTCAGTTTTCAAGTCTTGAATAGTTTTGTTCATATGTTTCATTTCTTTTTCTTGGTTTTCTTTAAGGGATTTGCTGTTGTCTTCCAATATTTTGTTTGTCTTTTCCTTCATTTCCTTGAAGGAATTTCTAATTTCCTCTTTAAGAGTTTCAAACATTCTCCTGAAGTTATTTTTTTAGGTCATTTTCTTCTGCTTCATCTCTATTTGGTTGTTCAAGTCTTGCTGTTGTAGGGCCTTTAGGTTTTACTGGTGTCGTGTTGCTCTTTGTGGTGTTGCATGTGTTTTTACCTTTTCTACTCATCTTTTTCTCTAATAGATGTGTTTGGTGCTGTCGGTGATTCTGTTAATTAATCTTCTAGGTGCCAGTGAATCCAACGCTCAGATAGTTGTTCCTCATGGTACAGTTAGTGCCACGGTTCTAGTTACTCCTTTGGTTACTCCATGTTCTTGGAAGTCACTCAGTGCTCCCAGGCTTTGCTCCAGTCCCTTGGAATTTGCTGTCTCAGGCCTGCTCTAGCCTAGGTTGTTGGCTTTGACCTATTTCTGTAAATCCTGGTCTGGATCCACTGCTGCAAAGGTCCCTGTCTTGGAGTTGGTCCTGCAAAGGTCTGTTGCTCTGGTCCACTCCCTTGGAGTTCCCAGGCTGGGGTGTGCCCAGACCCACAGAGGATCTAACTCTGGCTTATTCCATCATAGGTCCCAGACTCATGCTCAGACTCACAGACGTTTCTGGTTCCTGCCTATTCCCTTTGTGTATCACACCAACGCCCAGACCCACAGAGGTCCTGGCTCAAGCCAACCCTCTCTAAGGTCCCAGACTCAACACGGGGACCCACAGAGATATCTGGTTCCTGCCTACTCCTTCGGAGGTCACAGATTCAAGCCCAGACCTGCAGGGGACCTGGCTCAGAACTAGTTCCTCAGATGTCCTAGACTCATTCCCAGACCCACAGGGGTCCTGGCTTAGGTCTACTCCCTTGAAGGTCCAAGATTCACGTCGGGTCCCTCCGCAGTCTCTGGCTCTGGCTCACTCATTCAGCAGTTGCTCCCCTGTACCTGTTCCTCTGGAATTTCCTGTCTCAGCTATGCTCTGGCGCTGGTTGCTGGCTCAGTCCTGGTCCACCAATGTCCCTAAAGGGGATCTGCCTCTGCTCCTTTGGAGCTTGCTTCCTCAGGCCCACTCCGGCTTAGGTAGCAGTTCAGCCCCTTTAGTATAAAATCGTCTAATAATGTCTTGTTTCACACAAAATAGAACAGAAATTTACTCCTGTATCTAAAGTGGTCTCTTTCTCCTTTTCCCATTTATATGAAATCTTCCTTGAAGCATACTCCCAAATTCTTATGTTCCTCACCAAAAGCTAAAAATTGAAAGGATATCTATAAAGTGCTTACCAAAAGCTTCATTGATTAGGTGGAACAGCAGTGAACAATAGAACAGATTTTGTAAGTCCAACCTCACTTGACTATTTCCATATATAACTGGTCATTTTTTTTTGCAACTAAAACACTGCTCTGTTGTTTAGAATAGATAATTCCAGAATACTAAGAAAGCAAACAATATCTCTTCTGAGTAGATTTGTTTGGGAATTAGTTTGCAGCCACATATCTGCTTGTTTCTAATGGTAATTGCTAAGTAATTTATGCTTTACATTGTTGAAATTAACATCTTTCAAAAATATAAAACTTCTCTCATTAAAACTATGTACTTTTGTTTAAATCAAATGCTCTTGCAAAGTGTCTCTGTACCACACCAAAGCCTTTTTTTAAATTTTCTTTAAAATGATTTAGCAACACAGCGGTTCTTCTTCAATGTACAGTGTCTCCATTTGAGGTGTCACTGCTTGTAGGATTCAGCTGTACACTAATGACCACGTGAACATAACTTCTTCATTAGCATTGGCAGGGGCATTAACTGTAATTACTAGATACATCCTTCCTTATTAACACTCTTCTTAATCTCCACTATTGGGTGATGCTTGCACATTTCTGCTATGCTCTACTTTCTTGGAAAGATGATCCCTTATATTTCACTGGAATGATTATAATCTCATTTTCTTCTATGTGGGAGTGACTAAATTCTTCCCTTTAAACTTTTTTGTTTAATTTTCTTGAATATCCTTATTTTGGATATAAGTGAATAAAGGCAGTACTGAATCTAGTCAAGCTGTTTGCTAGACTAGGTGTCCCCAGATGATTAAAACTCAAATTTCTTTCGATAAAGAGTGAAGATTTGACAGGTGGAAATATATATGTAATCCAAGCACATGAGGATTAGAGTCAGGAAATTTGGAATTCAAGGCCATCCAAGGCTACAGAAAATACTGTGACAATATTTTTTAATGAACAGACACCACCAAATTAAACATGTCAAGTTAGTTTTCAAGGTATTTCTAGTTAGATTTATTGCATAATGTCACATTGTGACAGATAAATGGTAAGTGGTGTTTAATTTTCTACTTCTCCAACCCTTAATCCATGTATAAAGAAAGCAATATGGGTGACAAAATATTTCAAAATCTTTAGCCTAGTGTAGTTGTAAACATGCTTGGGATTTGTGGTGATAACTGTAAACCAGAGGAGTTGGCTAAGGGATTCAGAATGGAAGGAAGGAGGGAAAAATAAAGAAATGTCCACTTGTGTAGGAAACAATGTAGAATGGTTTAGATAGAGACTCAGCTCTGTTGCCTTCTTATATTAATCCTTAATGTTGTCTTTATTGTTTTAACCATAATGACTAGGAAGAGAGAAACTCAGAAGAACATGCAGAAATTGCTCAAAAAGTTTTGAAATGACATCAAAATTACCTTTTACAATCATAAACCTTTCTTCCTACTTAAATATTTATTATATTTACATTTTTAATATATGGAAAGAAGATGGACTAATGAAACAATTAAAGATGGTTTTAGTCTACACTGCATCTGGCAGCAGTGACAAAAGAAAAACTTAAAACAATACTCACTATGAGTTGACTTTGCAGAAGTTGAATGGGAAAGAAACCAAAATAGAAGAATGTGTTACTGTGAACAGAGATGCTTTCTTCATTTTCATTCTCTAAAACATTTTTTTTCTATACCTTGAATTCTCAATGGAAAACACACTGGTATGTTCTATGTCTTGGGGCAAAAAGGAATTTATTCCCTGTTGCAAGTTCCTAAGAAGCAGAAACTTAAAAGGTAATGAAACTACTACTACCCAGATTTCTCCTCTGTGGATTATTTGTGTATTCAAGTAATTTGTTCACTTGCAGAACACTTTATCTATATCCATTTGTTCGCTAAGTTCATTTATCTTTCTCTTTGTAGTATTACACAAGTTAAGGATAAAGCTTTCTGATTAACACTCTGTTGGGTTTTTGTTTTTAAGCAGATTCTTCTTAAAATTAATGTAAGAAAGGTAAATATATTTTCTAAAGCTAATAGCCGTTTTGCACGGGGCATGTGCAATTTCCTGAGTGACACTGGATTTCTCTTCTTTCAGGGTGTCAGAACTGGTGTGATGTGAAGTCTAACTATTCTTATCGTTTGGAAATGCACCTTATTTACTAGTTGGCAGGATGTTCAGACGGAGGGTATTTTGAGTCTTTCTTCTCCATTTTATACATGATGAACGGTAGCATTTGTCATTACAACCTTCTATGTGTATAACATTTCAATATATTTTTAAATGTTTTCATATCATTTTCCAGGCCTGAGAAAGATGCTCAACATAAAATAGAGCCATTTTAGAAGTGCATCTTGATACTCCTAGCTCATCTACTAATAATTGGGTTAAGTACCTACTCAGTACCTGGTGCTGTCCAGGACTTTATAAGTATTCGCTTCTTAAGTCTTGCAATTATCCCAAGACACAATGTAATGGTTCTTCAAAATTGGAGAGCTTATCTTAGTATTTTCAATATATGGGTACTCATCCAGTCTCTATGAACAGTTGAATATTTTATATTATTACAATTTCTATAATTACTAAAGAATGAAAATAAAAATTGGTGGTTAAGCAGGAATTGAATTCATGTCTACACAGCTCCAGGAATGACTGTGTTAACTATATATAATTATAAGACTAATAAAAATTATTGGAACAGTTTAGATGAATATGATGATTTGAGTGTGACATGCCCCCCCCATAAGCTCATGTGTTTGAGCACTAGATATTCAACAGGTGGTGTTGACTTTTAACAATTTATTTTTTATTTTATTTGTATGTGTTAGTGCGTGGCTGTGTGTAGGTGCCTCACAGAGTGCCTGGTGCCAGTAGACACCAAAAGACAGCTTTGGATATCATGGTACTGGAGTTATAGGCAGTTGTGAGCCACTTGATATGGGTGCTGTTGATGAAATCAAGGTCATCTTCAAGAGCAACTAGTGTTCTTAATGGCTGAGCCGTCTTTCTAGTTCTAGTGATGTTTTTTTGGTGAGGTTGTGGAAGATGGGACTTACCTGAAGGAAGTGAGTCCCATATGTAGGGCAAGTCTTCAATGTTATGAAAGGGTCCTGTCTCCTGCCCAAAGGTCTATTTCCGGACACACTCTGATGTAATAATTTACACCTCAAGTTCCCGCTGCCATAGATATCTTTGATTTTCCTTGTGATGATGTACTGTACTATAGCCCAAGTACTACAAACTAAACAAAGCCTCCCTCTTGTAGGTGCTTTGTCAGGTAGTATCACAGGGCAATAATACCATGAGCTTAGAGATGCCTCGGTGCTCGTGAACATGCCTTCCTCTGCATCTTGCCTTCTAGAACCAAGTATTTACCTCAAGACTAATTTCTATCAGCTCTCGTGTACTATAAATTTTAGAAAACCCCATCAATTTAAGAAACCAGGAAAATAAGAAAAGACTTTCATGAAAGTGAACTTTGGAATTAAAGAGTATTTAAATTATTATAAAAAAGTCATTTTATTTTTCAAACACTAAGTGCTTATTGGTGAAGCATTTCTTTTATAGTTAAAAAGAGATTGAGCCCTTTTTCATTTATAAGTATTTTGGGGTCAGAGACAGATTTAGGATATGTAGCTGGATATACCAGATATGCTATTCTGTAACTAGCATTTGAGGACCACTAACGTAAATCAGAAGCACATCTAGTTAGGTTATGTTTGAACTGTAATTCCTAATAATGGGAAAAATGTAAATTTGTTCTGCTTCAACAGATTTCACCTATTTCAATGTGAATGTAATTAAAAAAATAAGAAAAGCAAACAATGACAAAAATTCCTGAGCAATTTTGGATATGCTGACATTTTTTTTCTAATTTCCAAGTTTTATTGTGCCCACCTATGTGGCAGGGCAGAAACAAAGTATGCGCTTGTGTGATAAGACTAGCAATGAGGAAGCAAGCTGGCCAGAGCAACCTGTATGAAAGCCGTTTCTGCAGTGACTCATGATGCAGGCTCCTGGCCTATCACAACACGCCTACAAAGACCACCAGTTACAGAAGGACTAACCGGGAGCGTTCATGCGGCAGCTTCATTTCTCTAACCCTAGAAAAACTCACAACCCTTTTACAATAAAGAGCTTCTACATCAGAATCTCCCGGAGTCTGTGCTGTTGCCTCCATGCCATTTTATCCACTGCCCCCCCACACAGTGCAGAGACGGGTAGTGGGGTTCAGCTACACACCTATAGCCTCAACCCTGAGATCAATTGACTAATTTCACCTTGAAACTGATAGTCAGGACTGCTTGAAAGTCTAATAATAAATATGGTAAATTATGGCCCTGCATTTTGTAAGTAAAAAGAAGATTCATAATTAAACTTTAAGTTTCAAATTTTAAATATTTTAATGTAAAAGATCATGTTCAGTTATCCTATAAATTGATATTCTTTTGGTACACTCATATAGTATTTTGTGTTAGTCACTGGGGCTTGCTGATGAGGAAAATTATGTAAGATACTATATCCAATATTCAACTTTTATGCCATTAAATACATACTCAAATAATGTAGTTTATTTCACCTTCAATGCTTAGTAGAACAGTTTAACACTCGAGTAATAGTTCTAAGTGTTCAGAACAGGTTCAGCTCTGCTGTGAGCCTTTCTGGTTCTTATTTCTTATATATTTGAGGTTATTTGGGGAATAACAAATGGAAGAAAAGAAGAAATCTGTCCATTCCCTGCTTTGGGAGCAAATCACTATGTTTTACTGATTCCAAAAAGGACAAATTCTTACCTTTTGTTCTGAAGCTCTCTGGAGATCCAAAGTACAGACCAACTTCACTGGACTAAAGTCAGGTAGTCATCAGAACTGAAACCTTTCGGAGGCTCTGAGAGACAAAATTATGCCCTTGTGCTTTTTAGCTGTTAGAGGTTTTACTTACTCCTTAGCTGTTGTGTCCTTATTTTTGTCATTGTATTCTGTGGATTTTACCATACCATATCCTAACTATAACTCTCACACTACTGCTTCCCTCTTTTTAAAACCTTTTTTATTTCAGTTGACCCATCTGCATAACACAGAATAATCTTATGATGAGATCCTAAATTACATCTGCTATTATATTAATACAGAAGTATTAATGCTATTAATACAGAAGTATTGCTGTTCACTATTTGAAGTGTGCATATTCACAGTGATAAAAATTTAGGGCATGGGCATCTCTGGGCAGTCCTTTTTCAATCTAGACCAACATTTGTGGTTGCAATGTTAGTGATGAAAGGATGTATATTGGAGGTATTAAGAACACTGAGACTGAATAAATTGGGTAAGGATATCAAAAAATGGGAGCTTTTGATATGGTGAAAGTTGTAGAAGACTATGGTAGACAAATGAGATACCCTGATCTGTGAACACAACTGGACAAAGTCAAACACATCAGTCTTCTCATCTAAACATAATTGCATTAGAAAATCTAAGGAAAGGCAACTCAGGCCAACTAATTGAAAGAGGGGGTGATGGACTTCTTGTAAGGACTGCCATGGACTACAAAAGCTCTAAGACATAATCTTAGCAAGAGTGACATCACTAAAATCAACTTGATAACAAGTGAAATATTATTGTCAGTGTTTTGTGTAGTTTATAGAGTTGGATCGTAGTGGTATTTTATTTGTGTTTTAATAAATAAAGCTTGCCTGAGGTCAGAGTGCCGAGCTAAGTTACTAGAGGCCAGGGAGTGGTTACACGCACCTTTAATACAAAGACTGAAGATTACCCTAGGCTGCAGGAGATTGAATTTGTCTAAAAAGAGAAGTAGAACAGACACAAAGGTGGTCCTAGCTCTTGGGAGTCACAAACCTTTAATCCAAGCACTAGGGAGGTGGAGGCAGGAGGAGGAGGAGACAAGAGCAGTCAGTTCCAGTTTTGATGGAGAGCACTGCAGTTTGCAGTCACACTGAGGACAGAATTGTCCCTTTGTTTGTCTGAGCCTTGGTAGAGATAAGCACTATCTAGTGGCTTGGCTGCTTTGTTTTTTGATTCTCAGCTTGAACCCACTATCTCTTTCTAGGTTTTTATTATTTGTGCTACACATATCTATAAATTTAAATTTGACAGTTATAAGTATCAATTAAGGTTATGTAGCATGATAATTATAGCACAGTTTATATATGTATAAACTTTATATAAAAAACTTTATATATATATATAAGTTTATATATAGTGCTTGAAAAGTAAGAGATAATGTTAATGAGAAAAATCCTCCAAATTCACCATGGGCACTCTCTACTAGCCTTTGGCTATAAAGATCCATCTCTGTTTATTATTTGGTTCTCTTCTGCCCTCTGTAAAAAACAGATTTAAAAGGTCATCTGAGGAGCTGTGTAGACTGCTCAGAGGTTAAGAGCACTGTCTACTCTTCCAGACTACACGGGTTCAATTCCTAATACCCTCATGTTGGTTCACAACTGTCTGCAACTGGAGTGACAATGTCAGCTGGCATACACCTACTACTGTCCCTACACACATGCTGGCAAAACATTTCTACATAGAAAATAAACAGAGTATTTTTAAAAGTAATTTCTTTACAAAATGTCAACAGACATTCTTTAATTCTAAAATTCCATTCTTTATCTCCATATATGTCAAATTCTTTCTTTATGAATATTATAAATGAAAACCTTTAATTGGATTATATACTTCACCATTACAAATAAAGTCCCAGTGTTGGTTCTGGGGAACACTTCCTTGTGGATTGAAGGAACCATTAGTAACTTGCATGGCTATTCTCACTGTTTCTAAGGTTATAGTCACTCTGTTTATCGTCTAAGATTTTAATACCATTTTTTTTTTCTAAACAGATAGAAAGAAACAAGATGAGTATGAAATTGTACCCACAGACTCATGTGTTTGAACACATGGTTCCCAGCTGTTTGAACAGGGACTACATCTCGCATAACTTCATCCTACAAACATGACAGAGACAATGAGGGGATGTAAAAAGGACTAACAAATATAGATACATACACATGCCATGTCGGACTGGGAGAGTTGAGCTCACTCTAATGGAGCAGCATCTACTGTACCTCAATGCATTTGCTACATCTAGGACAGGAGGAAGAAGAGTTAGTCTCTATAGAAGATGTCTGTAGGGGAGCAGTCTCAGGCTGTAAACACCTGAGTGGAGCAAACAGAGGTCCATGCTTTCTATACATGCTGTCAACATTTGCACATGGACCAGAGGGAGGTGTTACCAATTCCCTGAGATTCACCGGGGAATGGCTTTGCCAATCCCTGTGAATCTAAGAAACTGAGGTATTTGACATGGATGTGCTAGTAATACATGATAGTAATACATATTCACTCAGGGCTTCCATCACTCCTCACATAAACATTGTGAAACCTTTAGGATAAAGAGTCTTGCTGAAGGAAGAGTCATTGTGGGCAAGTTTTGTGGTTTTATAGCCTGGCTTGGTTTCCTAACTGCATGCGTAGTATGACCAGGCACTCTTTGTTCCTGGTGCCTTGTCTTCCCCACCATGATTCTGTATTTGTCTGGAACTTTAAGCCAAAATAAACACTTCCCTCTTTAGTTGTTTCAATAGAAAGCATATCAGAGCATCTGTAAAGTAACTGATTTATCCATACAAAAGAACTCCAACACAAATAGAAATGGTATTGTACCCATGCCATGTTAAGGTGTATGCACACTATTTCTGTGTTCTCTGTTTGGATGGGAGCAAGGGAAGGAGGTCTAGCAAGCTGACTTTAAGCCTCATCTAGGAATAATGAGCTTTGGGTAATTTTCAGAGTTTCTTTCCTACAGAGATTCTCTTTCATTAGCTGCAGAATAAGAACAATATTTTCTTTGCTGAAAGTTTATGAGATTAAGGGATAATATGATGATACAAAAGAGTATAATGCCTGGAAGTAATAGGCTTTCAATAGAAGATTTATGTCTCCCTCTGCTTTCTGGGTTCTCTCTTTCTCTCCCTAAACACAGTAAATGTAACATTTGCAGACAGCTTGGTGCAGTTGTTCACATTAGAATCTGCATTAAGAACAGGGTGGCTGGGCTGAGATTCCAATGAGACACTGATAACTAATAATGGTTACATATGACACTGTTACAAATGACAAGTAGACCTCATTCATTCGAATCTTAATAGAAAAGAATTTCAAGCAGTAGGTTAACATGGTCAAAAGAGCTGTTAAAATGTTGACATAACAGCTCTGAAAAAGATGGAAAGGGAATTGCCAGGCAAGACAATGATTAAATGGTACATATGAGAGAACATGGCAGTATGGACAAACATGACATGGTTGAAATTAATAAACAATATGTGGTACAGTAAGCATAGGAGACAGAAGATCAGATACTAAGAGAAAGGCTTTGAGTAAAATATTGCAATGTTTATTTTGGGATGTCTTCTTGGCATTCACAATGACAAACTTGTTTGAAGATACATGGGTACAATAGGCACACCTTTAGTCAGTCTCTCTAAGTAGATGAAAGATATTTCATAGCCAGTGGACTATAGTCAGATGCAAGGATCAGAGGAGCCTTCCCATAAATGTGTCTAGAGAATCGGCATGGAAAACCCAGACCCAAGTGCTGTTATATGTGTATTGAAAGCCTTAAAAACACAGTTTTTCCTTGTGCTGATTCCCATGCTAGATAGATTAGACCTCTTGCCACTAGGTGCTTTCTGCCTAGAAATAGAGTCAACATGGATGGGGGTAACAGCTGTGAATACAGCTTCTGTCCATTAGTTTTCTTCATTTGTAACTGTAGCATTGTCTAGTGATCTTCTGAAAACTAGTTTCTCATAAGTAAACATGTGAATCTTTATAAAGCTCAGCAACTGTAAATGCACCTAGCATAACTTTTATTATTTTCTGTAATTGCTCTATCTGATTCAAAAGCATTTCATAACTTCTACTATTTTTCTCTTTTCCATACCATACTGCCTACCAATTCTCTGTGGTCTTCAGGACAAGCTAAGTCTAAAAGTTTCCACCAAATGAATCTTTTCTGACCACACTGTACAGCGATGAGGTTCAATAATGTGGTTTTTCTTTACCATTGGGAGCAAAGTACATTTTTCTTTTCAAATGGGGATTTCTCTGTTACCATTCTCTGCTCTGAAATATTAAAATAAATCTATAGCTGTTTTTCTTTCTCCCCTGTCTTACTAATACCCCTTTTCATAGAGCAAAACCTATAGAGTTATGAATTATATTGCAACCCCTTCTGGAACCAAAAGAGAAACATGGTTTCCATTAGAGTTTATTGCACTTTTATTCCTTTCTTTAAAAAAAAGTTAAAGTAACCCCAAAAGGCTCAGATCTCTCTATTTATATTTATAAGCAACCTGCTTTGGGAAACCAGTTTTCCCTTACATTATGTTGTTTTGAGGGGTGGGTTGTGTGTGGGAGGATTTTGCTGTTTATATTTCTGAGAATATATACAAAACAGTCACTTCAGTGTGGTAAGATGAACTGTTCATGCCTCTGATTATAGGTTTGCATGGTTCCTCATTAGCTCAGCAGGATTTGTTTTGCACATTGACTAGAGTCAATCCTCATCACGATGTAAAGGTATTGGCAACAATGGGTTCTAGCTTCATGTTAGATGAGCATCATCATTAAAATCTGTTCATTTCACATCATATTAACCAAGTGAATGAACATTTCCCTAAATTGTATACACTGGATCACTGATATATTGGCTCACTGTTGACTGGATTATCTATTTATTCTACTCTGTTAAAGTTTATTCTATATGTGCTTTTGCATTTGACTTCTAGAGTGAACACAAGCAGAAATCCCAAGATGAGTTTCATAGAGTAGATCCTGGCATGAGCTTGATTTTCAAATGAACTTTAGAAAAAAAAACAATGTCATTTATCATCACATTCCTTCAGTAATACAGCAAGGTTTGAAAATAATCCACACATTTCAGACTTTTCCTGAAAGTGAAATTCAACCTTAAAATAGTCTGAAAAATGTAAAAATTAAAAAGGCCAAGGCTGATAATGTTTGAATTTATAGTAAACCAAAGAGGATATTAGAAACCATAAAGGAATTTATTCATTTCCTGAATAACCACACAGCACCATGAACACTGTATTATCCTCATATTTTAACATATATACATATATATAATATATATAGGGCTCTCCTGTATGTATATAAATGTTGATCACATATGTACCTGGTATTCATATTCATATATATGTGATTCACATAAACAGTTATTAATATTGTGAGCAACTATGTGAGAGTGCTGGGAACCAAATCCTGATCTTCTGCAAGAGAAACTAGTTTTAACTGCTGAACCACCTCTCCAGCCAATATTTTCACAATTTTAATTATAAGCTGAAGTGTATACAATTCCAGTAAGGAACTGCATCACATCAATTAACATATAATAGATTCATTTCACACCAGATTCTGTCAGAATCTGGACCCAAGCCCCTTCTCCTCATTTATATTAGCAATAGACTTATGCCAATGTCAAAACTACTGTGTTCTTGAATCTGCACATACATACAGCAGCTCTCCAGTTTCCTTCTTGGGTTTAGAGGTGATGACATTACTCATGGACCATTTGAGTCTCAGAGAATTGCTCTTAGGAGTGACTGAATTCCTATGCCTACACTGGCCCTCAGTTACTGCAGCATTATCTTCTGTTTGGGTGTAAGTAGACAGCAAGAATGTGTCTGATCATCAATCTCACTCTAATATTTGCATAATTTTAGAAAGAAACCAAGGGAAGAGTATCGTTTCAGGTAGGATGGCTGTGTGGTGTGTCTTGAAACACACCACATAGAAACATAGAAAATAAAGATAAGATCTCTCTTTGTCAATAATGTCCACTAATTATAAGTGTGGTTTAAGGAAAAGGGTTTTGTTCCAGGGGGTCACTCTCTTACCCCAAAGACTAGATTAGTACCTCCTATACCAAGTGCCAAGGCAAAAGTGTCTGCTTTGTTGGCAATGAGTTCCTCATTAGGTTGTAAATGATTTGAGAGGATAAATGATGCTTTCTCATGTTTTTATCTGAATGAAGTCTGACACATCCAAAGGTTTCTGTAATAAATATTTATTTTTAACAAATATTTCTAGAATTGATTTAAAATGAATAAATTATATCAATTTAACAAAGTTTCGATTAATATTGTTTTCATTTACTATTTGTTTCTCAATTTAAATTAAGATCAAGGCTTTTGAGGAACTTGCAAAAGAGTTTAAAATCTTAGAATGTCAAAGGTAGCATCATCTCCTGGCTTCAAACCAATGCTCCTGATTTTGCTTCATTATTCTAGAAACAGCACTTTGTGACCTGCAAGCTATTTTCCCACCTGGCTTCAGGATTTTGTATTTCAGGACAAAAGAGGCTAAGGGAGGAGTGGAAATAGCAAGAAAACAGGAATACTAAAACTCCCCTCTTGAGTTGCTCATAGATTCTTCTGAACTGTTTTCTGCTTCACAGCCGCAGTCAGCGGCAGGCCAGGTGACTTGTTTCCCAGTGGTCATTGCTGTGTTTGCAAGAAGTTTTCTAACCTTTTAGCTTGTAGCAATCCTACAAACTTACAAAAGAGTACCTTTCTGTGTGGTTAATGAAAGTAGACACACACAGTAGTGAGCAGTGAAAAGAAAGAAGAGAAGTGTAACTTAATTCATTTTTGCTTTGTTAAAGAAAGTTTGTTTGACCTGCATGCAAGCTTGTGTCTGGAATGGAAATGGGGAAGATGACTTGGGTGGACCTTTCAATGAACTGTCAGTCAGGTAGAAGACTTATATATGGAAAAAGAATATTAAATAGCATGATGTGGTATTTTGGGGCTGATTAACTTCTGATGTAGTGGAATACTTTTTGGGAAAAGACCCCAATTTTTAAAAATTTGGTATGTAGGTCTCTAATGGTAACTTCTTATCCTAAATGTTACGAATAGAAATGACAAAGGTACTTTTGATCTGTATCTACTGTTTCCTTGATTAAATTCCAGGCACAACTTTCTGCATATTTTTTCCTGAACCATGTTTTATAAACAAAATTAATATCCACACCTATACATTACAAAGAATTCTGCTGTTGTGTTTCCTTTCATATGCCAAGTATTTTCCCACGAAAGCATGAAAATAATTAGGAATATTCTCCGCACTTTTTGTACATTCTTTAGTCTCTATCCACTGTGATACTGGGGATAGAACTGCTAAGGGCATTTTTTTCCACTTCTATGTTTTTGGCTTTTAGTTTCCTGATACTAGGGAGATCATTTTCTACTGTTCTACCGGATTATTTTCTTTTCTCCTTTGACCTTGAAGTCAAGACAGGTAGTTCCTCATCTTACAGCACACCTTGGGGACTTGACCCAAGTAGATTCATTCAGAGTTCCTTGTAATTGCCATGATGGACTTTAGCCTGAAGAGGCACACGAGATGGGCATAGTGCAGCACTGTCTGCAGTGTCCTAACTTCTTAGATTATAAGGATGGAAAACTGCATAGTAAGAATAGGGACCAGGAATTTATGATTCCATATAGATAGGTACCATTATGTGAGACAACATATGAGACCAGACAGTGAAAGATAGAAAAATTATAAGTGCAAATGAGCACTTTTACTAAAGCAACTTTTACCTGTGCGTCTTATTGTGTACCGTGCATTGATTAATTGACAATGTGTTCTTGAGGGTTTTTTTCTGTATCAAAAATAAAGATAAATAAGCCATGAGTTAAGATTTAAATAACCTCAAACTCAGCTAGGAAATGGTCACAAGGCATATGATGATAGCTGACATGCTTATTTATCACAATCTGATAGACTTCAAATGTTTAATAGTTATTCCTACAATATGTGTGGTGTTGCGCATATGCTTTTGGTAGCAGCATTTTGGAGGCTGAGCAGTAGCATTTCGAGGAGTTCAGTCTCAGCCTGAGCAAAATTTGAGGCCACCCTGAGATCCAATGTGATTTCTCTTTACTGAACTGATAATTACTTTAATTAATATAATGTTTTCATAAACTCTGAGAATTTCACATCATGAACCCAATGCCACTCATTTCCCAGTCCTTTCGTTTGTGGCCTCTTCCGTCACAATCTCCCCCACCAAAATAAAAATAAAACAACAACAACAAGAAAAAGAAAACAAATAAAAAAGACAGTTCCTCTGTCTTTTCCAAATATCTATCACATATTCTTTGTTGTAGTATCCTTGGGAGCTGTGGTGTGTCATACGGTCTACCCTTTTACCCAAACGGCTTTTCTTACAAATGTTCATTGCAATGATTTGGTGGTCAGGTTTAAGACCTCTGGTTTCTCATACACCATCAATACTGGACCCTCACATAAACTTCTCTTGGATATCCTGCTGGTTCCCTACTCATCAAGACCCTCATCAAGGTTCTGCAAGGCCTGTCACTTCACAAGCTCTAGCAGGTCATAGATGTTGTAGATGTTGGGGTGAACCAATTCAAAGCCCTAGATATGGCCCTGGGTTGTGCTGAGTTGGTCATTCTGGGCCTCTGCTGGGATAGACCCACTCCGGCAAGGGTGAAGGGCAGCTCTCCCATTGCAGTGGCCAGTGAGGTGGGAACAGGGTTCCTCCAGGACAAGCTTTCCAGTGCCCACAGCACTAGGGTCAGTTCTCCTGGGAGGTGGAAAGGGCAGCTATCCTGCTGAGGCAGCCGGCAAGAGAACAGCCCAGTCCTCTGTGTTCAGGTCACCTGTGCCAGCTCTCCCGTGGCCCCTTCTGGTAACATGACCCTACTATGGCCAGGTTCTGTGTTGTTGTCCATGGCCCATGTTCCCACCAAAATGCTGATGGTGGTCCGGGCTGTCAACCGAGGCCATGGTGGCTTTCAGACTGAGCTGCAGTCAGGCCTTGACTGTGTCTGAGGTCATACCACAGCCACAGTTGGGGTCTGTGTTGATTAAAGTTTGAAATTCTTAATAAAAGAACCAAAATGAAATGAAACAATGGAAGTATATAAAATATTCCCTTCATATATTGTATTATTTCGAGTTGAGAAATATTTGAAATTAAGTGACAACTTGACTTCAGAGGCTTCAAGTAGAAAGTGTCCACTGATTTTAAATCTATGCTCAATTCTCTTAAGTGAGTACAACATTGTTAAAGACACAAGAAGGCAAAAAGAAGCATTTTGGGGTACATAATTTGTGGTCTAGAAGGTCATAGTAATAATTTTATAATGTAATATAAAATTGCAAGAGGTGTTGCACAATATGGAAGTCAAAGTCACCATAGTTGTATTATTATCTTAAAAGAATATTTAAAATAGTTGCAGTTGACAAGTGGGTAGATTTGCATGAATTTCAGTTTCTAGTTATGATTATTAAGTTGTTTCACAAACTCCAGGATTTCTAGTCATGATAACAAGGGTTTTCCAGGTATAGAGACCAACAGAGGATGTTTCAAGGTATCTACACCAGTCCTGAATATCTAACATCTAATATTTGACAACTGTCAGAAGTTCAAGGATTAAAAACTGCAAATTGACTAGAAGTTATAAAAGTGATAGATAAAGTAAAAAAAAATGCAGACTCATGAACCATATCCAGTTCATTGAAGATTGTATTGAAGTGGTCATATACTAATCTTCTGAATATAAAAACTTACAATCCTGTATCTTTCAGTGGTACTACAAGGCCAGGGTCACTGAGGTGCTTCATTGAAGACATGAATTTAGCACAGGTCCTAGGCAGTAGGTGATTCCTCCTGCTCTAAAGATACTAAAGAGTTTCTTACTCTATGTTATTTTTATAGTGAACACGATGGGGGATGGTCACTGATATATGTGTCAGTGCTTATTAGTGAGAAAGAAGTCAAGGCTGTGAAGAGAAATGTTTTACCTGAAGATGGATTTATTTTGCCTTAGAAAGCCATTATTAA
>PVIU01012753.1:0-58719 GCA_004026605.1 Ondatra zibethicus | reverse complement strand
ACTCCTACACAACAGGAGTGGACACAGGAGGATACCAGACACTCCTACACAACAGGAGTGGACACAGGAGGACACCAGACACTCCTACACAGTGGGAACGGACACAGGAGGAGACCAGACACTCCTACACAACAGGAGTGGACACAGCAGGATGCTGGACTCCCAGGATAGCTCACCTAGTGAACACTGTGGCCAACTACAAGGAAGAACCTGTGTTTTAAATAGGTTGCATGGTGAGGACCCATACCTGAAGTTGTCTTCTGACCCCACACGTGAGCTTTGGCATGCACCCCTGTGCTCATACATATGTACATGTATATACATCATCATCGTCACAGCGATGAAAATGAAGAATCAAAGCACTAGTGCAGGGGGTTAGTGGTTAAGAGCACTGGCTGCAGTTTCAGACAGGGAACCTGGGTTCCATTCCTTGCACCCTGATTCATGACCATCTAGAAGACGGTCCCGGGAGATCTGATGCCCTCCTCTGCTGTCCACAGGCACTGCATACACAGGGTGCACAGATACGCATGTCGGCAATGCTCATATGCATAAAAACTTAAAATGTCTTTGGAAAACGAATTAAGTACACACACACAAATGCTCTGACATTTTACTGTTCTTTGTTTGGTTTTTCGAGACAGGGTTTCTCTGTGGCTTTGGAGCCTGTCCTGGAACTAGCTCTATAGACCAGGCTGAGCTCGAACTCACAGAGATCCGCTTGCCTCTGCCTCCCGAATTGTTCTTATTATCCATCAAGTAACTTGATCTATGTGTGGGTCTGTGGGGACACGGTGGCATGGCATATGGTGGCATGTGTTGTGGCTATGTGGCTGTGTGTGAGGACCCATACCTGTGTGGTGGTATGGCTGTGTGGTTGCATGATAGTGGCATGTCTGTGAGGTGACATGCGATGTAACTATGTGGGCTGTGTGGTTGCATGCTAGTGGCATGGTTGTGTGGTGGCATGTGGAATAGCCACGTGGCTGTGACAACAGTATCACAGTGTGATGGCATGGTGGCACAGCAGAGATTTCCTGAGAAATCAATGGAAGGATGTGCTTCAAATTATAGTCTCATAAAACATCAACCTATATTGAAAGAGAATTCAGAGACACCACCGAGGACGGGAGAGTACCACGAAGTTGTCAGGTTGTGTGAGGCCCAGTTTGGCTGCCCTGGAGCCCACAGGGTGTGTATATAGAGTCAGACAGGAGAACGAGAGAGAGAATGAGATAGAAAGTGACAGAGATGGACATAGAGGGGGACTCTGAGAGACAGAGAGAGAGAAAGAGAGAGGCAAATTCCTTAGGAAGGATGTAGAAGGGGAGGCTCATGTCTAAGCCAAGGATGGATGGATAGATGGGCAGATGGACAGATGGGCAGACAGCTCCTTTCAGAACCTCTCCCTTCCTGGACATTGACTTTTGTGGTTTGTGTTTATTTTTGGGACAGGGTCTAACTATATAGCTCTGGCTGACCTGGAACTCACTGTATAGACTAGGCTGGCTTTGAACTCAGAGATCTTCCTGCCTCTGCTTCCCATATGACTTTTTAAATCAGATTTTGTGGCCTGGGCTCTTGAAGGAGGCCTGAGTAGCAGAAGATGCTTCTAAACATGGCCTGGATTTGGAGTGTGTTTTCTTTCAAAGTCAGTAGGCACAGCTATTGTCTGGAGCGTGCTTTGGTTGGCCCTGTGCTCACAGCAGCTGTGGAAAAGTTTAAGGCACACACCCACCTTTGTTGGGGTTCTCACAGCTGACAGTGCAGACAGTATCCTTGCCCACAGCACGCCACCCATCATTGAGTGCTACAACCAAACCTCGGAGCTGAACAGAGCTATGATCTATCAAATACTTCCAAAACTCTGCAATCAAGTTCCTTCCCAGAGCAGGCTTCTGCACCAGCCAGCCGCAGCGAGCCTGGAGTCACTGCCGAGCTCTGCAGCACCCACTTTGATATCATGTTCCAGAACAGTCCACGAGGCTGTAAAATCCCAACCAAGGCAGAAACAACAAACGGCTCCAGGGTGTTTGCCGCTGGCATCTGCCATGGCAAGAATTTCCTTCATAGAACACAGGAAGATGCCCTGGGCGGTATCAAAAAGGGAAATGGGATAAAAGAGAGGGCTTTTCAGGCTTAGAGAACTAGAAGCAGCAGCCCTGTGTTTTAAAGGGGTCAGACCACAGCAATTACAAGCCTCCTCTTCCCAGGTTAGCCCAGACCACAGCAATTACAAGCCTCCTCTTCCCAGGTTAGCCCAGACCACAGCAATTACAAGCCTCCTCTTCCCAGGTAAGATGAGCTTCCCTGATGATCTGAAACCCATCTTGCATCTCTGGAGCCTCATGAATCAAGGGCATTTGCTCCTGGAGGCACCTGGTTTTTGTGTGAAAGAAAAGCATGAAGTGCCCTAAGCTACCAGGAAAGAACTTGCTCCGCCCAATCCAGCCGCCCCAGCAGGGCGCAGCTCAGCCCCTGTGGCTCTCACCAAGGCAGCCTGGGTCCTCTCTGCAAGCCCAGGAGGCCCTGAACCACATGCCATTCTCACAACAAAACCCCTGGAGAGATGCGCTGAAAGGAGTAGGAAGGAGACAGCAAGCAGAGAGACTCAATGGTTCCAGTGTGGTGTGGGAACACGTCCAAACGCCATCATCTCTATCCTGCTGCACGCAGAGCCACGCACACTCATTCCACGCTCGGCAGAATCTACAGATGCAGAGAACATTTCCCCACGTGGATTACTGCTAGATGGTAGACCCGAGAACTATAAGCAATCTGCTAAATGAACCAGAAGTCCGAACGTCAACTTGGACTTAAGTAACGTGAAGTAATGGTGTCTGCTGTTAAACCGTGAGGCCTCCCACCCCCCTCACTGCAAACAGGCATTTCTGGAAGTAAAAACCACGTTGGTGGAATGGTGCACTGGCTGACATGAGGGTGTTGAGGAGCCCTCCGACCCAGAATACAGCCAGCAGGATGTGTCGCGCAGCTGCTCCTGGGACCCTGTGGGAGCCTGTCACTAAGTGTCCAGTCTGCCCACTTCTCACACATGCAGTTCCACTGTTAGGAATTAAATGACACGGACTCACAACAGATGTATTATATTACAAACAGAGGCAGCAGGTGCTCCAGCCTCTCACTCCTCGTGACTTCCAGATGACTGTCCCATGCTCACAGGGATTATTCAAGTCAATTTTGTCTACATAAAGAGATGCCAACATGGGCTGTTTTTGCCTCTACCCAAGTCCACATACAACGATGTCATGTTTGGGGGACTCAATCCCAATGCAAAACTGTATTACACTAACTGCCAAATGTCAGCAATCAGGACTCACCCCCCCATCCCAAGAGGGGTACTCTGCTCCCCATCCTAGCAATTAGTACCCCCTTCCTCTCCAAACCTTATCACAGGAATCACTGGTCACCATGGTTTATGGAAGAACCTGGCACAGTGCAAGCGCACACATGGCAGAAAAAATATTAAAACCACTGAGAATTCCACTGCTTCAGAAAATCAAGGTAGGAATTTCATACTTGAATACATGTTTCCACCATCTAGGAAAAAAACCAATGTCAGCTAGAAAGTATTAATTCTTTTGTTTTTAAGAGGTGTATGAGTGTATGTGCATATGAGTCTGTGTGCGCTGATGCAGGTGAACTGATGTGGGATTCCCCTCTGTATGCTGTGAATATGTTTTATTACCATTGGTTAGTTAAGAAGTTGCTTCAGCCAATGGCTTAGCAGAATAAAACCAGGCAGGAAACCCGAACAGAGAGCTATAGAGAGAGTAGGCAGAGTCAGGGAGATGCCATGTAGCTGCTGAAGGAGACAGATGCTGGAAGGAACCTTACCGGTAGGTTCCACAGCATCATGACAATACACAGATTGATAGAAATGGGTTAATTTAAGATGTAAGAGTTAGTTAATAAGAAGCCTAACCTATTGGCCTAGAAGTGTTGTAATTAATACAGTTTCTGTGTGATTATTCGGGTCTGAGTGGCCAGGAAATGAAAGAGCAGTCTCGTCTACAGTGCACGTGTGTTCATGCACACGTAAGCGAAAGGCAGCGGTCGCCTTGGGTACTGTTCCTGAGTCACCCACCATCTCACCATCTGCTGTTTTTTTGTTGTTTTGTTTTTGGAGACAGGGTCTTTCCTGGGCCTCGAACTAAACAGGTGAGGCTGGCTGTCCAGCGAGTCCCCAGGAATTCACCTGCCTCCACTTCCCTGGGGGCTGAGATTACAGGTGTTTGCCCCATGCCTTTTTATTAACTGGGGTGATAGGGGTGGGACTCAGATCCTCATGTTTGTGCAGGAAGCACTTTACAGACAGAACCATCTCCTCAGCCAGGGAAAGGATTAATTCTTATTTATTTATTTAGAAACAAGCTTTTCTCATTTTACATACCAATCCCAGTTCCTCTCCTTCCCCTCTTCCCACTTCCCCCACCTCCCATCCACTCCTCAGAGAGGGTGAGGCTTTCCACGGGGAGTCAAACACTCCTAATGCGTGGACACCATAATGGGCGTGCCTAGAAAAGGGTCTTCATCAAGAAGCAGAAGTTTCCATCTTGGATAGTTACTTGGGGATGGTACCAGTCACCGACTGTGTTTCTTCTTCTAGGGAGGTCTTTGCTGCTTACTGCTTTGTGATAGTGTCCAGCTCTTGTGCATCCTCAGTCAGTGTAGGAGGAAGTGTTATTTCACACCTGCTCTCCTAGCACTAATCCAGCTGTGTCAGCATATCGTCAAACATCTGGAGACAAGCTTAGAAAAACATTTGCATGCATGGGTCTGAGGCTGGGGTTACAGATCAGGGCCTCCGCTGGATTTTTGTAAATACCTATTCCACATTGCAGTTCAGTGGCTGCAGGGGCAGGAGGGCAGCCGTGGGAAGAGATAAACACAAATTCACCTGTGGAGAGGCACACACTCCAGCCAGCCTGCACGGCACCTGAACTTTGATGTGTCCTCAGGATGGAACTCTCTAAAGCAAAGATCTGACCCTGGGCCTCCCACCCCAAACAAGAGGCTTTCTTTGTGTCCTTACTGCAGTGCAGTCCCCTGGAAACCGGCCCAAAGTCTAAATCTGCCCAGAGAAACGGCAGCTTACCCTGCTTCATGCCCGATGAGAAGATGTGTCACACTGGATCTGTTGTTTTAGCTTCTGCTTTTGAACAGTTCACTAAGGTTAAAACTCAAAGTGACCTTTGCAAGCAGGAAACTCGCCCAAGAGTAGAAGTCAAACTCCAAACGTGTAATAGGGCAAAAACCTCTGGGATATAGACTCAGAATTTACAGCTGGAGGGTGGTTCAGGGGTTAAGTCCATGTACTACTTTGCCTATAACTCTAGGGCAATGCCCTCTGCTGGTCTCCATAGACACCTGCACCTGTGTGACAATTACCACATACACATGTATACAAAAAATTTTTAAAAAAATCTTAAAAAAGTGTATGAGTTCTAGGTCAGTAATTAACCTTCCTTAGTGAGGAAGATTCATTGATAAAATGATCATCTACTCCAGCTAAATTCAAAACAGACATGGGGTTTTAGAGGCCCCCACATGTCAATCAAGGACCGCACTGCACTGAGGCTGATAATTTTCAAGATAATAAAAAGGGTATCTTCATTATCATGGGCCAGTGTATTTTGTGTGGAAATAGCCGGCATGTTTGAAAAAGAGAACAAAGAAGAGGCTTTCACACTCCTGCTGCGACGCACACTTCCCCCTCCCCCTATCAGGAAAGTGGCCTTCAGTTCACAGTTCCAACAGAGACGGCCTTCGCCTTGGATGCTGTGCTGCGCGTGGTAGATGGCAGCTTCACCGTTCACATAAATGAATACAGACTCTCCACCTGGTTCTCCTACAGGTGCCTTTCTATTTCCAGAGGGACGGGAAACATGCCTCACTTCCCTTGCCAGGGTTCTAAGGGGTGACCAAAATCCCCCCAAGAGGTACCTGGGACCAGCTATCATGTGTTTTAAATGTGAGCATGCATACAACACACACACACACACACACATACACACAGACGCATGCACACACACACACACACACACACTCTGCAGACCCTCCCCACACTCTCTGTGCTTGCCTAATAAAGGATCCAAATTCAACATTTTCAGCTTCTTCTATTAAAATGCTCGCTCTGGATAAAGAGCCGTTCTCAGTGGGCTCTTGGTTCACAGGCAGGCCTCTTTGTTCTCAGGGAAAATTAATTTGGTCACAGCTCCAAGGCCACAGTGCAAGGTGAGCCTGTCCCTGTACCACCCCAGAGATGCTGGCACGAGTGTCCGGCTTGCTTGGGAAGTACTTGGACTCGGCTCCTTTGAAGACTGGATTGCTTTTCACTGTGAGGACAGCGGGCACAGCCAAGTTAGTGGCTGGAAAGTTAATAAAGCTGGACCCTGGGGCCTCTGTGGTCCTGTTGGCAGCTCTAAGCTTTGACTCCCAAGACCTACCTCTGCATCCAGCATCAGCCTCTAACAATTAACCTTCTGCAGCCCTGGTCCTACTTGGGGACACATGTCGCTGCAAAGGCAAAAAGATGTCTTGGCCCCTCAATTTTCAGGACTCTCAGAGGTGGCCCTTTGCAAGGAAATTTGGGTCAGGAGCCTGATTCTGGATCATCATTGGGCAATGGGAATTATGTGGACCTTGGGAACGTCCCTCCCACCCCTGGAAGACAGCCTAGAATAGATTGCAAACTCTCTGATTCTGTCCCTTTTAGACTCCAGTGTGGGTCACTATGATTATATAGGACATGGACATTCTAAGGCTTTCTGTGAAAATGGCAATCCTGGTCTCCTATGGCTGCAGGGGACTGACCCAACCTTCTAGGCAACACCAGCCAGGCACGGTTGCACTCGGTCTCCTAGAAAGTACTGCATTAGCAACCCAGGGAGTTTGGAGAAGAGAAGCACCTATTCGAATTAATTCTGTCAGCATGGCCAGGAACTCATGCTGAGGACAGCATCCTCAGGGAAACAGCTCCTTTAGCAAGGTCAAGAGGTTCTGGTTCAGACCCCAGCACCACCATTTCCCTGTTAAGGGCCTCATGCCCCCTCAGATGACGTCCTGAGGGAGGTTTTACCAGGGCTCTCGGCCTGAACTCCCAACCTTCCTGGAATATCTCTCACAGGAATAGGGGTCTTCCAGGTTCTTAATGCTTTTGGTGGGGCGTGGTCTCCTCTGAGGTGGTCAACTCTATGGCGGTGGAGAGACTTCCCTGACTGCCTAACTGGCCACAGACTCAAGCAGGCATAACATACCTGAGATCCAGAGTGTGTGTACATCTTTAAGAACTCTGTCTGCATTCCACCAACTGACCGGGAGGGGCCTCAGGACACAGAGCGGGTATGCAGTGTAGCCAAGGCATTTTCTTCACTTTGGTCCTTTGGTGTCGAAGGTTTTCTCCCCTGATGAAAGCAGGCCCGCCCTACTCTGAGTTACTCCATATTGTCTAAAAACAGTGGGTCTTCAGGCTGTGTCTTGCCTTGAGAGGCT
Organism: Ondatra zibethicus; assembly: GCA_004026605.1. Classification (NCBI taxonomy): domain Eukaryota; kingdom Metazoa; phylum Chordata; class Mammalia; order Rodentia; family Cricetidae; genus Ondatra; species Ondatra zibethicus. Next base: position 51,207 of record PVIU01012753.1, on the reverse strand, counting down.
CCATTCTGCAAGCAGCTCTCGACTCTGATTTGAGTAAAAACGACTTGGGGGTGCAGAAACTGCACCATCTGCCAGGCACTACCCATCCGTCACAGAATGGCGAATGACTTATCCTGCAAGTAGAAAGAGTGCCACCGTGCACGTTTATTGGGGTGAATGGAGACTTGGGGGCACACGTGTGTACTGAAATCATATTAGGGATCAAGAACTTAGGGGATGGGCTGGAGAGATGGCTCAGTGGTTAAGAGCATTGCCTGCTCTTCCAAAGGTCCTGAGTTCAATTCCCGGCAACCACATGGTGGCTCACAGCCATCTGTAATGAGGTCTGGTGCCCTCTTCTGGCCTGCAGGCATACACACAGACAGAATATTGCATACATAATAAATAAATAAATAAATAAATAAATATTAAAAAAAGAACTTAGGGGACACACCAGATAGAGGAGGGGGGCAACTAGCTCTTCTAACCCCATACAGTGATAGACGCCAGCTCTGAGACGGCATGACCTCACACACCAACCTTCCATCTGTTCCCTGTGTGAGTGTCAAGGGATGAGGACTTCTCAACCGTTCCAGGACTTCAGTCTGGCTCGACTCCCTGCTATGGAGTTGGCCTCCTTGGCTGTCTGTCTGTCCAACTGTTGAGACTTCCGAAACCGATCTGTCATTCCCTTCTCACCAGTTCCGCCCGTCACCTGGCAGCTCAACCCTGAAGCTTCCCTCTCAGATCTGACTGAGCGGCTCCAGCAGCAGCTGCCTCTCCATGCTGGCTCTACTCTTTATCAGTACAGACTCGCCCAGCCCACTGCTGAATCCGTGCCGGCTCTGCTACCTCTTCTTTAGCTTGCAGCCTTATGATAACCCCGAGATACCAACAGACTGGCTGGGTGCCTCATGCGATGAGTGAATATTAGTAATTAAAACTGGAATAAAATAACCTGCATTTGCTTTGGCCGGGCTACAGAGTATGACAGATTATTGTCACTGAAACAGTTATTCCTTATGAATTTATTACTAGGTGACTTCCAACACTGTGGAAAGACACAAGCGAGTTTGTCTATATTTTTGGCATAGCGGGCTCACGACACCCCCTTATAGAGATCCTGTGGCTTGCACTTTGGTGTATCCCTGCTCCAGGATCCTCTGGCTTTGCCGACAGCCTCCAAGGCCTCCTGCTAACATGGCCTTCCACTCCGCAGTGCTTGCTATCCTCCTTACCTGTATCATTTCATTAAGAGTGACTTGGAACCCCAACAGAGCAAAGAAGACCCTTGTCACCATCTGGAACATCTGGAAGGGCCAGTCAATGTCATGAATGAAGGATGGAACCAAAGAAAGGCCTGGGGAGGAACTCTGATGTGTCCTCCCCCACGCCCTTCCCAGCCTTCTCCAGGGAGGGGTCTGGTGTGGACCCCAGCAGAGGCGGCGGCGGGTGGGGGGGCACTCAACACTGAGGTCTTCTGGAAAGAGGCACAAACTTAACATAGAAGTCTGAGTAACAGTCGATTCAAGTGACTTTTGTCATTTTCAGGAGATATAGGCAGAAACAGGCGCAGGAATCATGGGTCACTGGCTAAGCAGTCAAATGGGAATGTGGGTAGGAAACCAGGAGAGAGGCGTCAAGATCGTCATACGAAACAACACCCCCTACACACAAAACAATGCAGAGGAGGATTAGAAACCAGCAAGCGACAAACAGAGCGGTGGGAGAAAACCCAGATCTAAGACCCATGATGAAAGGTCACAGCCCAGAGGGCCCTGGTTTTGAGTCTGGGACTTTTCTTTTTTCAGGAATACCTCCCTCTTTCTTCATAAACTGTCCCTATGTCTCTCAGTAGCCACGGGTCCCTTGCCCTTGTCTCTGTTCCAGGACCCAAGAACAGGGAGATCTCAGGGTGTGTCCCCTGGACCAATCCTCACCTGTAACAAGAGTAGATTTCGATCAGATCCCCAGCTGTCTGCCTATCAGACTCTCCTCTGCCCTCAGAGCCAATGCACTGATGGATGCTGCCCAATGAGGACCTAAAGGTAGCAAAGGTAATGAAAGGGAGTGAAATGAAGGGTAGGGGGCAGGACTCTGGTAGGAGGTTCTGGTATTTGGCAAGGCTCAGCCTGGCTGGAGGGAGGCACCAACGCCCTCAGCATTGCACACACCTAATCTGCCAGCTCTCACCCCCTGGAGCTTCCAGCCCGGGGTTAATTTCGGATTTGTCCCTTAATCCCGCTAACACCCCTTCCTAGTCAACTTCTCTGTCAGAGAGCCTCACGGCGACTTCATGATTAAGTACACAGGCTCCAATATGGAGCCCGAACAGGGGGAATTAAAGTGACAATTCTTTTGTCAGCTCAATTTTTAATGGACATTTTAATTTTTCATGGACCTGGTCATAGGGTTTCAAAGTGACTTTTTGGCCCGGTGACTCCCACGTATTCCAGGGCTTTGGGCAGCAATGTGCTGAGTAATCTTCTTGATCCGTTGCTAGCCAAGTGGAAAGAGCTGGGCACTCATCCAATAAGATCCCCCTGCAAACATCCTGTGCCTCCTGCAGGGACCATTCCAGGTCAGCGCGCAGGTTAAGTGAACAACTGCACAAATGCAGAAATAACACAGGAGGACAAGGCTCCAATTCCAGAGAATAGCAGCCTAGGAAGAAGTAATCAAGCCCCTCCCCAATGCCAGCCCCCTCCCTGGGCTTCCAAGGGTTCCTCGGAACAGGAACAGACCTGTACCTAGCATCTGGCTGGAGGGAGGAGCCACAGGCCTCTGCCTAGTCATGGGTTTCCAGCTTCTAAGAAGCTTGAGGAAAGATGCCCCTTTCTAGAACCGGCCCTCCGCCAAGGCTCTGGGCTCCTCCCTAGGATATGGTCCCTCCCTTGCAACCCCAAAGCCCCATTGCCTTCTTAGATTCCACTTGTTATGGTTTTGGACCCCTCCCTCCTCTCCAAGCACAGGTCCTCATCCCAGGACCCAGAACCACCTCAAATCCCAGTTCTTTCGCCAGACTGCAAGCCTCGCTCATGCCCCCATCCCCACTTCTTGGGCCCACCCCTTCTCAGGCCTCCCCCGCCCCAGCCTTTGTCCAGGACATTAGGGGAGCTGCTTCTCAATTCCTGCTAAGATGCTCTTCCGCCTCCCCGCCCTGCACCCCCCTACCAGCCTGAGGACTGTAACACCTGCTCTCTGTGGCTCACTGGCCCCACAGGCATGAAGATTAAGATGTGAAACTCTGTCTCCAGGAGCCCCTCTACCTGTGTCAGAGCAGAGAAGGCCACTGGACAGGCTCTTGCTCTTTGCAACCCCTGAAACTCCAGGCCAAGGCCTCTGGTCTCACCCATATTCCTTTTGAAACCATTTGTGTCACCCTGGAATGGGCAGGGTGTGACACCTGTCAATTTTACCTGCTGTGAGAATTCGGGTGTAGGGCTAAGTGTGCCTGGACATGAGACTAAATTCTGCACTGGGACTCTGGTGCACAGTTGGTTCTCATCTGACACCCAGGAAACAGCAGGGCTGCTTCTGAACGGAATGTGGCCTTACTGGCCAGCTTGATGTTAGGAGCAGATGGGTGTGGGGTGGGGCGGGGGTGGGGAATGCACTGCAGGGGTTTGGGAAGACTGAAGGAAGTCCTGAGCTCACAGGAGAATGGTCAGGAGAGCACTGGTTCATCACAGAACAGCCACTCTCTCACTGCGTCAGGCTTTCCCATGCACGGCCCCAGCAGCCCAGCAGTCTACTGTTCTGCCCCTGAGGGTCTCCAGGAAACCCAGTCATCCTTTCCCTTCCTGAAGTCACTACCCTGGCCACCCAAGGGCACCTCAGTTCAGATCTGGTGTGCTGGCTAGTTTTATGACATTTGGCATAGACTAGAGTCATTTGAGATGGGACCTCAATTGAGAAACCTCTCCATAAGACTGGCTGTAGGCAAATCTGTACAGCATTTTCTTATGGATTGTGCCACCCCTGAGCTGGTGGTTCTGGGTTTTATAAGACAGCAGGCTGAGCATCTGTGAGAAGCAAGCCAGGATGCAGCACCCTCCCTCCATGGCCTCTGCATCTGCTCTGTTTGAGTTCCTGTCCTGACATCTTTCAGTGATGGACAGTGATGCGAAAGTGTAAGTAAAACAAACCCTTTCCCCCGCAACTTGATGTTTTATCCCAGCTCCATGTCTGTCCACCACAAACTGGGATACAGTGATGCTTAGAACAGCTCTCTCAAAACCAACCTGGCAGGGAGAAGTGAAACCAGCCCAGTAAGCCCATGAAGACCAAGGTAGGAGAGGGGACACTGCTTCCACAGGACACTATGACTTGAGGATTTTAATCAAACATAGATGGCCAGTGGAAAGTCCGAGTGAGGTTGTTCCAGAGATGACCCACAGCAAGCTTGCTGAGTGGGGTAAAGGGAGGGATGCGTGGGAACAGGAACAGCAGGGAGGGCTGTGTCGTGAAGTGTAGGGGAAGAAGGTGAAGCTCACAGTGACCCTGCCAGAACTTCTTCCAGCACTGCCACCGCCTCATCACCACTACTGCAATTATCACCCGGCTCCATCATCACCATCACCCACCACCATCACCAACACAATTACCATCATCACCATTGTTGCCACTCCCACTAACCAACACAATTGCCATTATTTCTAGCATAATTGTTACCTCACTCCATCACCATCATCACCATCACCACCACCATCACCAACACAATTACCATCATCACCATTGTCGCCACTCCCACTAAGCTACACAATCCATTACTACTTCCGTAGTTATCACCTCGCTCCACCATCATCACCATGATTGCCATCACCATAGTTACCACCATCATTCCCATCAGCATTATTATCATCATCATCACAGGTATCCCCTAACTTCATCATCACCTCCACTATCACTGCTGTGAATACTAACCGCCACCCACCGCCATCATCACGTCTATGGCCACCACTATCTAAGCATCAACAGCACTGTCCTCCACCATGGCCGTCACCGATGTAACCAGCGTTACTGTCCTAACTATCACCACCACCCTCAACTGACAGCTGTCTCTGGGTGTCATCTTTGAGGGCTGAAATTCTCAGATGGTCTATACCTTGAGGCATCCCTGGCTCCCTCTCTTCAGGTGTCACCTTTAACAGGAGGATGAAATGAGCCAATCCTTCACTTCACATAGGGAAGCAGGCCACTTTGCTGTGCAGAGAAATTGGCTGGAGATGTTGCTGCCTTCCCAGGAAAATAGAATAAAGGACTACAACCACATCACAGCGGGTGACCATGACAATTCTATCATCCAAAGGCCCTGTGTGGTCATGGCAACATGGAAGCTGGTTTTTAGCCTTCATGTCCTCCTTGTTTCCTCTACTTTGGGTGGACGCTGTAAACACAGGCATGCTTGCGGTTTAGGAAGATTTGCACCCTGAAAGGAGAACTCAAGCACAAAGCACCTCTCATTATTAAGTGATTTTCTGACAAATTAAAACACTGGTTCTTCTTTGTGCATTGAGTTTCCATTTATGACCCATTGTGCATCCGGCTTTCTTATTCTGTGTGTGTTAACTTGCTGACCCCCAGCACAAGTCTCCTTTTATTTTCAAAAGCTTTGCTGCACTTTGCTAACAACTGGGTCTTCACTAATAACATTTATCTATACATTCACCCATTAACTCACCAATTCATCTAGCCATCTGACTACACACACACATGTTCCTCTGTAAATTTAATCATCCACCTATCCATTCCTCATTCCATCCATCCACCCATCCATATATCTACTTATCCATTCACCTTCCAATCCATTCATTCACGTATCTCTATATCTACCCATCCGTGTAACCATCCATTTATCCATCCACCAACTATCCATCTATCTATCCATCCATACACCCATCCATCCACATATATATCTATCCGTTCACTTACCCATCAACCTACCCTCTCATGGATATTTACAGTAATCCATCATCCATTTATCCACACATCCACTAATTCTCCAGCATAGCTATCCACACATATACTAATCTAACCACATATGTAGCCACACACCCACCGTTTAGTCCATCCACTCATGCATCCATCATCATCTGTCTATCCAACAGCCACTGATCCCTCCAGTCTTCCTTCACTCCACCCAAACCTCACATGTATGCATACTCAATGACCTCATTGAGACTGGGCCCATGGTACAGGTATAATATATGGCAATATACATGGTCTTTGAGGATCTCATTGTCAAGTTAGGTGGATCTCTTGAGAGCGGTGGGACCTCAAAGGAAAGTTTTATAAGTCTGGATACTTCATTTTCATTACTTCAATATCTTGGATGACATTTGCATCTTCTAGACATGAGAAAGAGATGCCAGAGAATCTTAAAAGGCACAGTCAAGCCTTGGTTGGCTCTTTACTGGACCATTGTAAGTTCCTGTAAGTTTATAATGGAGTCCAGATCTTGACTTTACTTTATATAAAAATCTTGCCCATCTCTACAAGGTTGATTAAAATCCTACATTGAATCTCCGTGGAGGGCAACTGCCATATAAATAGAAAGAAAGCCTCCTGGGATTTCCAGGATCTTCTTTACTGGCTAAAAGAATTGAGCACAGACAACCATGCTAACTGGAGTTAACGTCTACCTTGTGCCTATAAGCTCAGCAGGTGTCTCCTTTGCAGGGTCTCTGGGGACGGCCCTAGATCCAGCACCTGTGTTCGAGATCAGTTTTCCATGGGTGCTTGTACATTGAGAATCACTCAGCTGTCACCTCCATGCAACAGTTCTCTAAATAATGAATTCTTAAAGGGAAAGGGGGCGTGATATCATTGTATTTTCATTAAAAGTGTATGAAATACTGATTTCTTAGAAATGCTCACTGAGGAGAGGAAGCAATATGGAACTTTGGCTGTGGTGGTAACACAAATCTACAAGTGACATAAATTCCATAGGAGCTTTTGGGGTGAGGAAAACGTTCTATAATTAGGCAGTGGTGGTTGTTGCGTAACTGAGAATACACTGAAAACCACGGAACCGCATTAAAAGGGTGAATTTTATGGTATGTAAATTTTGTCTCAATAAAGATGTTTAAAAAAAGAAAGCCTTAAATGGGTTCTCACCTGCTCTTGGAGTGGCGCCCACCCTTCCGACACTGCTCACACTGCTCTATGGAGAAGCCTCATCTCCAGGCTCGTGACCCATTGCTCTGTCAAATAAGGGAGAGCAGCCCACGGTGACCTCTCTGGGCCAAGGAACAGCCTGATTCAGGGTCAAAGACTGTCCAAAGACTAGTCCTGTTCAGACCCCTGACAATGTGTAGGCCTCTGATTTGGGGTTTCCATCTCTGCCGTTCCTTGATGAAAACATTTCTGTCTCTGCCATGTCACATTGACACCCGTCCTGCCTCGAGGGGTCTCTGTTGATGCCTAGCTATCTCTGACTTATGTAGTTCACGGCTGCGACTCTTTGTGTGACGGCGCATGCCCATCACACTGTTCTCCTCCGCGGGAACTGTCATTTACTTTGCTTCTTGAGCACAAGCTCTGTGTCACGTTGGACAGCCCTGTCTGGCGGTGGGCGAAGGGTACCTTGGAGGAAGGGTACCCTGTGAGGACATGGGCGTCACGAGGAACGACACTGGGGTGGCACAGGCCAAACCTGACTACCCCTCAGCCTTCATCATGGGAAAACTCATGCAATGTATTTGGCTGTTAAAAATAATAAAACCAAACCCAGAGCCACAGTGTCGCAGGTGGGTGGCCTGTAGGCTCCATCTGTTCTCCACAACTGTGGTTGCTAAAGGCTGAGCGCTACGGGGACCTCTTCCACACACTCACCCTTGCTCACTACAGTGAGAATCATCCTCATGTTGGAGGCAGAGCACTGGCGTATCGGAGAGACGCCTGTCAGCCGGGCATCTGGGGCTGCTGCACTGATCCAGGGCTGGGCAAAAGCAAAAGCAGCAGCCTCAGGCCCAACGGCTTGGCTCTGTCCCTCTAGGAACCTGCATCTTTGAAGCGCGATTAGAGATTCCTTTTTTTCTATACAGTGGGATGTATAACCCCCATCCGTGCCACCTTTCCCACGACAGAAAGATGGATGCTTCAACTTGACAGTTTCGAGAACTACAAATTGTTCGTGTTCCTGGATATCAAATGGTGACATTAAAATTACTTAATTTAATATCCTCAATATATTCTTTGGCTGGCTTTGCCCCCCCCCTTCTTTTCAAATTCTTATGGCTTATTATAAACCGATATAATTACTTCCCAGGAAGTTTGATTTTTCATTTCTTCATCTGCTCCTTAATAAAAAGCCCTTTTCTCTGCTGCTAAGTGGGGAGAAGACACGTCGCAAGTTTAACTTTTGAGTTGTGAGACTGAAACCTGCTTGCAGTGTGTTATTATCAGAGGCAGATTGGTTAGAATTTAGGGATGTGGGATGGAGGGATGGATGGGGAAAAGGTAAGAACCAGGATAAACGTCACTCACCCCCCCACCTTGTCACCTGCCAGTCGCCACTCCTCTGCTTACTTACTTTGGAGAGTCTGCAAGGGAGCCCTAGCGTGAAGAATAAATCCTGCCAGATCAGCTGTGAACCAAACAGACATGTGCCCTTCTTTCTGCTTTCCCCATCCCCCGTCCCCACAAAATGCTGGAAAACTCTTCCACAAATGCAAGAACTTAAAAGCCAAGCGGCACTGGAATGGCCGCTACCCTAGTGGATGACATGCTTCAAGGACTGGCTCCACCTTTGAAATTCATTAACTAAAGCAATTTGCTGAGCCCGCTCCACAATGCATCTACACACGAAGAGCTGTGTCCGATAATTATGAAAGCATGGTGTGCAGGGAATGAAGGCTTTTGCAAAAATCCCTGCTAGGATTAGCAATCTTTGCAGAAATCAAACCGCACAGGTAAAGCTACTCAAGGTTGGCTTCTCTCCCCTCACGCTGTGTAAGGGAATCCTTAAATGGGGGGCTAAGATCTATAGCAGACCCACGGAATCAGGAATCATCTTCTATAATTTCCTGACACATGAGATACATTCCGAAGATGCTTGGGACTGTACGTGTAAATTGACCCTCAGAGAGATGAAATAGGATGACTTCATTACTACTTGAGTACGTGTCTCGGCAGCCTCCCTGCTCACAGAGGGGCCTGAGTGCTGCTGGCGACCCTTGTGATCAACCATCCCCAGACAGACGGACGGCCCAGGGGTGACTGCTGAAGGACACAGAACGCATATGAATCGGTTGACCGTAAAGTTTGCACTTTAGGAAGTGGAGTTTAGGTTTGGACAGTTAAGTGAATAATGACTTTTCACGTGTTTTCTCCCCAGACCATTCTGAGCACTCTGAGTGACAGGCTGGGATAAGCTGTGCATGCAGTGGTGTGACAGGTCTGGGAATACTTCAGACTCAAGGGGCTGGAGGCTCACTTCGGCCCCGGGCTTGGGATGCCCATTGCCTTAGCTCTGCGTGAGGGAGGACTCTGGTGCTACTTTGCCCACTTCAGGTTCTCCTTTTGTTTTCAGGTCTGCAACGGGAAGGGAGCTGCTGATAGTTATACAGTGTGCACGTGACCGAACACATGACAGGGGCAGGTCAGCTGTTGGTGCTTTCACGGATAGAACATTATTACCTTCCCGACCCCAGCCTGTCTGGGCCAGGTTCAAGTGTTCTCTCCTGCATGTACAGCTGCCCCTGTGCTGGCCTGGTATCTTCACACTCCATTTGTTTAGTAGAAAACAAAGCAGGGGTCAGAAGAACACGCTCTGTACACCTCTGTCAATCCTACAATGCGATACTCATCAAGAAACGTGATGGTAAAATTCACCAGGAAGATGCTGCTTGCCTTCTGACCTCCATCACTAAGACAGCCCTGACCGCTGGCAAGGGCACCGGCACTGTAGGAATAACTGCAATCCAAGCTCCCACCATGTGCTCGGGTCTGGACTGGTCCCAGGGGACAGTGTTCAGCCAGCTGAAAAAGCAGTGTTTGGCCTGCTTTTTCAATAAACAAAAATTCCTGCTAGTGTATATAAAAATGCTGCTCAGACAAGGACCCTCTTCGGAAACTGGTTACAGAACTCACCAGGGAGAACTAAGGAGTTGAGCTGAAACACAGAGGAGTACATTGGAGTCTGTGAAGTTCTTAAGAGCAGAGCAAATTATCCACGATACAGGAAATCACTGGGGCAGATGGAGAAATTGAAGAGGAAAACCAAAATTATTTGATGACATGTCACTTTTGTAGATTTAGCTGTGGAAAGGCTAGAAATGCTGTCTGTCGAGCAAAATACTAACAGTTATGATTTCACGTTGCATCCTAGCCATTCTTATTAACATTTCTTCCCATCAATACACACTACTATTCAAATAGATTTTAGAAAGCAGCAGAAGTCGATGAAGTCCTTTCTTTAAGAGAATGTATAAAATTATCATGTAAGCAAAGGAGCCCGTGGGTAATAAAACCATACCCTCTGCTTCTGCTATGAGATGCAAGGCTGTGGGCATGGACAGACAACCCTTATTAGCAGAGGGATCCAGGAGTAGAGTCCTTGCTGAATGTAGAGAAGGAATCTAGCCCAGATCCAGGAGAACAGGAAGGCAGTGGAGTATGCAAATTAATGGTTTTAATTTTCCCTGTCCTTGGCTCTGCCATCCATAGTGACCTTTGTTCTAAGGTCCCCTGCCCTCAGTGGGGATGAATGCACGGGCCTCCAAGGACAGCTCTGGCTTGGGTTAAAAACACAGAGTTGGCTGGCACCAGAGCTCTCAACACAGTGAAGATGAAGCACTGGTGTCCCTTGGCAAGGTACACCATGTGGGCAGCAGGTGCCACCCAATTCTCAACTGCCTCCCTGGAGTTAGTGGAGAAAAAACCAGAAGTTAATGAGAATCCCAGCTTTGGAAAATACTAGAAAATAACATTGCATATTCAGGACCTCGAAGCCCTGTAACGTGACCTACGTATAATCAAGTTACTGCAGCTGTTTGCCAAATGGAAATTTAAATATTGCAGGGCTTTTTTATCTAAAAAAATTGTTTTATTATTTTGTGTTGTTGTTATTATTTTTATTGCCATTTCTCCATCACTAAGCTCGATGATTGGTCTAGGGGGGAAAAAAGAGAGAAAGAATAATGTTTCCAGAGATCAGACAGAGCTGCTGGTGCTCAGACGCCTGTTTGTATATTCATTAGGCAGAACAGCACATCCACACACGGAAAAGTTCATCAGAACAAGGTTTAACGCAATTACGGTTTCCGAGGCTGGGTCTATTTAAGACATTTCCTGCCAGGAGAATGGTGATAATGTGGTATGTGAAATTCCTCTCTCGCCTATCACAGAGCAGAGAAGCCTGAATCAGAGTCGCCTTTGTCCTTTCCGAGATAGCCATTATCTTCTCCAAGAACACAATGTGTGTTTATTTTACAAACCCCAACACAAATGGAAATAAAAAGCACATTGCAGAGATTGGGGAGCCTGCAACATGATGTGTGATTAACTACTCCGCAGGGCGGGAGTGGATGTACCAGACAGCCGCTGTCCTGGTTTGTTTTCTCCATTCTCTGTTTAAATGTTCACATGATACCTTTCCGATTGGGACGAGCATGGGTTTAATAGAAATCTCTTAGAGAGCAGCTTCCCAGCAAGCAGAAGGGCCAGCCTCTTTCCCAGTGCTCTGCTTCCTGGGAAGTGGAGAAGGTGCAGCTCCCTGGAGACCTGCTGGGCTAAAATCAAGCCTGCAGGGCTGGGGTGACTCTAAAGACCTGTTAGTTCAGCCCAAGGTGGCTCCTGTAGGGAATCAAGTCTTGAGGGTATCTGTGAAGGACAGCTAGATGCAAGGAGAGAAAAAGTCTTGGGATTCAAAGAGGGAAACTCACTCTGTGAAGAGAGCGAGGGTCGGAGGAAGAGAGCGCAAAAGAAAGGGTGGTAGGAAGCAGAAGAATGGCAGACAGGGTATATATCAGGGTGAAAAGGGAAAGGAGGGAGTCTCTGTGAAGAAGGAAAAGCCCAGAATACAAGGGTGAGACCAGAAAACAAGGCTCTGGAACTCCAGGAGAGTCTGAAAGATAGCCCACCACAGAGGACACCAAAAGGAAGTAGAGGCAGCAGACGCAGATAAAGAAGCCCTACAATGGAGACAGCAAAGTCAGGAACTCCACGAGGGCCAACAGAATGATGGAAACAAACAAACAAACAACAACCAAGCCAAAGAGATAACTAATTCCGAGGAAAAACCAAATGACCAGCAAATAAGTTGCAATAAAAGTTTAGCTTCAATATGCATGATACAATATTTTAATGATTTCCCCTCACAAATTTGCCCAAACTAATATATTTACTAAAGTCTATGATTAAATGCATACATATACACACACACACACACACGAAGATACAATTACACATACACACATACACACACATACATACACACGAAGATACAATTCTGGAATAAGCTGACATAGGCTTGCTATTCACACAAGCTTCTAAAAGGGTTTGTGTCTCTGGACCATTGTAGACACACCACATACACCAAACCATAACATACCCAGATGCTTCAGTCCTGTGAGCTGGCTTCATGGTGAGACACATGAATAAACCATGAAGAATGGGCACATAGGAGTACTTTTCAACGATGTTAAATGGGAAGCGCCTTGCTTCGGGTCAGGAGGAAGACAGCAGTGAGCACGCATTTTATGGAACATGTATGCTGTCAGGAACATGTGATGCCATGGAATGCCATGAGAAGACAAGCAGGATAAAAATATTTGTCTTAAAATGCAACTCTCAATTTGTCTGAAAATTGCTTTAATTTCACACATGAGCATGATCAAAGTGTGAGGCCTTTCTTCCTGAAAAACCAATTTTTTTGTAGGCAAGACAATTAATCAAATATTTATTCACGTAATATTAAATCTTGTCCTCCTACTTATTTTTGAATCTATAATTAAAACCAAGGTAAATTTATGGAAATACACTGTGCAGAGAGAGGCAGGTGGCCATTTGGCTTAATAAATACATTTTAAAATCCCGGTCTCTGCCTAATGGAGCCTGGTGGACACTCAGCTCTCCTATTAACAGTTAGATGGCAGGTAGGTGGCTCCAAGAGAGTCTTGGGGACAATGTGCCAAGGCACTGCACCGTCATCTCTGGGGGCATGCACAACACTGCAACCTTCCATGTTCTATAAGGAAGAACTGGGTAATAATTGTTCTGTCTACAAAAATAACTTCCATCATTAAAATCTCTGCGCGGTAACCACATTTAAATGTGGGGGAACATGAGTTGCACCACATCCCTAAAAACTGTCCTAGGTTGTCATCTTGCCACCATAGTTTTCCTTTTCAAAGGACACCTAGCATCATCACCCCCACACATGCTGCCCACACATCCCCTGGTCAGTCATTGCCTTGACTGCTGTGACCGACTGTGAGATGCCCAAGGGTGCCGGGTGCTCAAGGCCTGGGGTTCTGGAGGAGAAAACAGCAGAGCATTTGATTGGACTCCCAAGGTCAGCCAGGGTGCGGAGTCCACAACTCCCTGTCCAAGCTTGTGGTATCAAGGGACCAGGGTAAATGTTCTCCATGGGGGGTGTGTGGCCTGCAGGAAACATAGTTTGTTTTTGCAAGGCTCCCAGCTCCCGTGTTGGGTTCTGTTCCTTTAAAAACTTTGAGGGTACAGCTGAATAGAAGCTGGTGTGTCTGGAAGGTGCTGGGGAAAGACCATGGATGCAGGCAGCAGAATGGGCCCTGGAAGGGTGGTCACCTCTTCTGATCTGTGAGCAGTTGGATCAGTAGTACCCACTGGCACTGGCACTTCCCCACTGTTAGGACCTCTGCTGTGGATTCTTTGCACAGATGGCACAGCCATCACTTTGCAAAGAGTGGCTCAAGGGCCACCAGCTCTGAACTTTGCCTGGACAGTCGGATCTCTCCATGGACCACAAGGACTAATGCTGTTTACTGTGTGGGCTGGCCAGAACCGTGGTCTGTATGTCCAGAGGCAGCCAGATAAAGTTGCTCCAGCTCTCCACTGCCTTGGGTCTCAACTTTCTCATTGGCTCACCAGATCCTTCAATTCTGTTCCTTTGTTAGTACTAGGTATGTCCCTGGTTTGCCAGAGAAAGCCAAAGTTAGCCTATGGATCTCCCATGAGAAGAGGAAAGGAAAGAGAGAAAGAAAAGCATGGGGATTTTTTTCCAGGGCAAGAAGGAAGGAAAGTGCTTCCTTGACACATGTATGGGCACACACTCAGATTACACAGTCGCATAGAGAGGCACACAGGACATAAATAAATGCATAAGAAAAGAGGTATCTGCAGGCATAGATACATACACACATGTAGAAATACACACAGACATATACTCAGGAGCACATAGAGGTACATGCAAATATATACAGACATATACACACAAGTTGTAGAGATACACACAGATTATATATTTGCACATAAAGACACGTGGAACATGTGTAGGTACATAGGAACAGAGATATCCACAGATGCATATACACACAGTCATACACACAGAAACACACACAGGCATACAAAGATAAGCACATTTATAAACAGACATATACACATAAACAAATATAAACACATTCATATGTACATGCATAGAGATATATGCAGGCATACACACAGAACACACATGCATATAAAGATAAACACAAAAACACATTTATAGATATGGAAAGATAAACACAAACATATACACACAGGCAAATATAAACACATGCATGTCAAGATAATAAATAAACACATAACATAGAAACACATCTGCACACACACATATAGAGATATCCAAGAACTTGGAGATAAACAGATACATACAGACACGGACTGGTACAAATACATCAATGCACAGAAAGATACACACACAGAGCCAGGGAACACCCAGTCTGCAGGTTGAGCCCACATTTAAATTCATTCAAGGGGCCGCTCTCAGAGCTGTGTGAGTTAATAACCTATCCAGACGTCTCCTCTAGCCTCCAGTTTTCCCCAGGAAAGTAACAGTGGATACCAGGGAAAGGGCTGTGGTGCTCAACTCCAGGTACCGTGGCATGACAGCTGTGTGATCTGGGAAGAAAGGTAGACTAAGACAAAAGGAGTAATTAGAGTGAGCCACCAGAACCAGCCCCGGATTTAAATGTTTAAATGTTTTAATTTAAAAGAACAATGGCTCCTGGAAGCAGGTTCGCAGCCGGCTGACAACCTGCCATTTATTAATCAGTGTTAAGGAACCGCGGCTCGGGTTTGACACCAAACAGCAGGTGATGTGTGATGATCCCTAAAATAGCAGCCATGTCTCAGAGCTGATTTCCAAACGACTCCCCCATCACAAGGCAGTCTCCGGAATATTTACTGCCCCAATTAGCGAGCATTAGGTGCACCGTTTCAGGGTTCCCGAGGAAGTGGCAGTCAAGGGTGCCGGGGCCTTTGAGGAAGGCATAGGACTTTTCACACTGGGGTATAAGTCTCTCAAGCATATGAGACATTAAAAATCAGTCAACAGGCAGAAAACACACTTGAAGCTTTGCTTCTCCACGGGCTCGGGGAGACACATGGCCATGTCTGGAGACAGCTGAGACAAGCATTTCTGGGGGTGAGGGATGTGGAGGGTAGTATTTGAGGCTCCCTAGTGGAAGGAACCCAGGAATGCAGCCACATGTGACACAGTGTAGACATTCTCCACCACAGACAACCATCCTGCCCTTGATGTCAAGGATGCTGAGCCAGAGGAATCTGCAGTAGAAAGATTTGTGGTCACACTGGAGAAAGGGCCTTCCCACAGTGTGTGTTTATCTGCATAAAGCTCTTTGTTACTCCTTTTAGCTAAGGACCCAGGGCAGCACATCCCCTGCCCTGTACCCTTGCATCTTAATGGAAGCCATGGATCCATGACTTGGGAGCATGCCACATAGCAGCGCCATTTAGATTCCCCTGGACCCCTGCAAGCGCTGCACAGAGTTCTCTCTGTCAGATCTTGCTCTGTAGCCCGGGCTGACTTGGAACCTATTGTTAGGCCAAGTTTGGCTCAAATTCATGGCAATCCTCCTGCCTCAGCCCTCAGAGTGGGGATTATAGGTGTGAGTCATTATGTCCAACTTCTTGGAGTCTCAAAACCATACACACAGATGTGTGTGTGTGATGAATGTATATGTTCCTGTATGTCTGTACATGTGTGCAGGGACCAGTGGTGGATATCAGGTACCTAGTCATGGTGTTCCCTACCTTATTTCTGGGCTCATTCACAGAGCCTAGTATTCACTGACTGGCTAGACTGGTTGATCAGTTAGCTCCAGAGATCTGCCTGTCTCAGCCCCACATGTGCTTTTTTTTCATAGGTCCTGGGAATCTGAGTTCACACTTTCATACTTGTGCTGTGGCCCTTGACCTAGGGAGCCATCTTCTCAGCCCTGAAATCTCACCGTTTAAACCCTCAGCACTTCCATAACACAAAGATCAGCATTGAGAAAGCGAGGCTTTTCGGCACTGTGACAGGGGCGAGGTGCAAGTTTCACTCAGTGACAAGCTCTACAGGGCACATGTGGGGATGTGTCTGTGTGGAGGAGGAACACAGCATCAGCATGGTGGGGCTCTGAGCCCTCACAGCAACATGGGCAGGCTCTACGCCTAGTATTGGGGTTTATGAGACACGCACTGACTCCATTAAATACGTCTTGAGCAAATCCTCCTTTAATGCTCAATTTAGCAGGGACGGCTACAATTCATCATGCTAAACAGAGACGCTGCAGACAGTGGCGACTGCTCCCGAAGCGTGCGCTGGACCAGTGTTGAGAGGCCTGATCGTCATGTGTGATCAGCTCATTGTCTTTCTGAAGTGCACGCTCAGCCACCAGGGTGGCCTCTGAACTTGTGTGGTTGCTTCTTCTCTGCCTGTGTTTCTCTCAGACCGTATCCCCCAGTAAAAGTATGCAAGGTAGGTCTGTCTGCCCGGCAACTGGAACAACCGAGTCTTAGACAGTCCACTCCGCTCTGGATGCTATGAGAAAACGCCCTAGACTGGAGAATCTCTACACCAAACAGCTGTCCCTTGTGGTCCAGAACTGTAATCTCAGCTCCTTGAGAGGTTGTGGTGGGAAGGTGGCAAGTTCAAGGCCAAACTGGGTTCCAGAATGAGTTCAAAGTCAGCTGGTCGATATAAGTGAGACCTTGTCTCAAAAATAAGAAGTAAAGTTGGGATAGAAAACATGGCTCGGTGTTCAGTGCACTTGCTGCTTTTGTAGAGGATCTGGGCTCAATTCCCAGCACCCACATGGTGGCTCACAACTGTCTATAACGCCAGTTTCAGGGAACCCTACCCCCTTCTCTGACCTCTGTGGAGACTGGACACACGAGGTACACATACCTACATGCTTCAAAACACTCATATATACACGGACGTAAATAAATCTAAAAACCCAGAAAGTCAGGAGAGCACTTGACTGGCAGGCGGGAGGCCCTGGGCTCATTACCCAACAATGCAGAAAAAGAAGACAAAAAGGGCTGGGAATACGGGGGTAGGGCTTCCCCACTCCCTCCCCAACAGGCACAAAGCCTGGATTCAAACCTCCCCACTGCAAAACAAACACAGATACTGCAGAGGAGGTGAGGTCAGGGTGGTTTAAGATCAGGGTGTGGGCAGATTAGAGTGAGACGGTGCCTCCTGGTGGTCTTCACATGTACAGACACTTTCCAGGGCCTTCCAGAGCCTAAGCTCTAAGGCCATGGGCCAGGGTGGAGCCCCATCTCCAAACTCCACTCCGTCGGTAAGTAGGGTTCACGTATGAATTTGGCATCCAGAGCAGGGCCAAGAAGCAGAAGGATGACAGAGGGAGACAGTGGCCTTTGGCCCAGCTGGAGTGGGTGTAATGGGCAGTTTCAACAGAGACCTGGAGCCTCGGCAAGTTCTGCCCCAGTGGGTCCTGCTTTGCTATACCATCTCCCAAATCAGGGAACACCCATTGTGGGGTCCAGTCTTCCCCGGCCCTACTTCCACGGGAGAAAGGCGGGTGGGACAGCAGTAGGGACTCGCTCCTGAAGACTGCGCTTCAGACCTGTTGTCCCAGGAGCTTTGGGGAAGCCTTTCACAAGGCAGAGGACTGAGAACTCCAAGAAGTCACTCCTTCCTCTGAAATGGATGGGGAGTTGCATCGTTTTCACCCCAAGATTGAAGCTCGAGACAGACAATGCCTTTGAAGCCACCTCTGAACACAAAAGGAGCTGCTATTCAGACCCGAAGGCTCTGCTGATTGTTTAGCGCTTTCTGCAGGAGTCCTCTACCTGCAGATGTGGTGACCTGGGCCCGTCCCTGAAACTACACCCTTCTGGAACTTACTATCCCATGATGGCTGGCCGTGCTTAGCCATGCGAAGTGATTGCCAGATCTCCCCATTTCTTGCCCCTCTCAGGAAGGTAGCATGGAAACCAGAGGCACCAGGGCACCTGATGAAAACTCCAACTGCCCTGGCCCAAGGGAGCCAAGAATCAGGGCAAGTTGGACTCCCAGCCACATAAAAGGGTCCCAAACCTTAGGAGACCCCATCACTGAGCCATCAGCTCTGAGACTCCCAGCAAATTCACTTGCTCGCAACTGGGATTCGAAGTTCACGGCAAATTTGATAAATCAAATATTTGCTTAGTACTTCATATAGAAAATCCAAACTAAATTTTATCAAAGATGGGCATGTTGTATTTCAGTGATAGCAGCAACGACAAACTAACATTTAGAGAGAAAGACGAATCAGACGGAAACCATTTCTTCTGGCCAGCTGCCAACAAAGAGTGCCCGGCTGCTGAGGGGACACTGTCTACAGATTGTATCTCACAGAACCTTCCTGTCAGGAGATGTCTTTTCTTCAATCATTGTTTCAGTGATTACCTTAATGAATTCACTCACACCTGCTCTGTCTTTGCCCACTGAGCCACCTTGCCATCCCTAGAGGTCACCTTTGTGGCAACACACACTTGTGTGCTCGCTCCTCACTTCGTAATGAACATGCATATGTCTGGGATTGCTTTGGGCTCTCTGCAATATAGACAGGTACACAAATGCTGAGTGCTAAGGTTTAGATATGCATGTCATCCCTTACTTGTGGTTGAAGGCTTGACCCCAGTACAGTGCTTTGGGAAATGACCGGATCCCGGAGGCTCTGACCTAACATAACCACTGGGTTAGTCCATGAGTGGATTTGTTATCAGAGGGCATTATTGGAAAGTTGTGGGAACAGGAAGTGGGACTTGGTTGGAGGAAGGAGGGCACTGGGCCCATGCTCTTCCAGTTCCTTCTTGCCCCCCTCAGCTTCTTGGCAACTGGGGGGTAAGAATCTTTCCTCCAAAATGCCTGTCTATCATGACGCAGTGCATCTAGCCAAGCATGGACAGAAGCGGCTGGGCTTCTGAAGGTGAATGAATGAACACAGGCTAGTCACAGCTTGAGACAAGTCCAGGCCAACTGTCAACTCAGGGCAAAAGCACGAGAAACTTCAGGTAGAAACAGCCTGGTTGGAGCCCATCCCCCATCTCCACTGGAAGCACAGAGCCAGGAATGGCTAGGCTCTGTGCCTCACATTGACTCCGCTCAGGCACTTGCTTTAAAAAGACAGGCCCTGCATCTTCAAATCAACTCCACTTCAAGCATGGAGATTGTTCTGACCATTTTGACAAAAAGTCAAAGTATTTTTCAGGGAAGAGACATGTCTTTTAAAAGTTAAAAATATATCCTGTCAGAGCAGTCAACACAGAGGCCCCAGGTGAGGCTGAGTGGAAAAACAAGAAAATTTCTAGGGAGTCCTCACCCCCACCATGGAACGAATGCAGCTTCTCCATCACGGAGGGGGTGGTGCCGGTGGCCTTACCCTGCACACGGGGTGTGTGCCATGGACTTCCTGTGGCATTGGGGCCTGTGTCTGCTCAGGTGAGCTTCTGGTGCTTCCTGTGGCCAAGCCAATTATCATCCTGTCAGTACTGGTTGCAAAGTTTTCCCAAAGTTATTATTATTTTTTACACCTAGAACATTCATTTTTCACATAGCATGTTTTTTGGGGTGACTTTCCTCAGCTCTGACACTCAGATTTCACATAAACAGTGCTATTCGGCATCCGCAGGATGACTGTGGCCAACTCACTATATCCGGGGGCCATTCTGTGCTTCCACAAACCATGGATAAAAGAGAAAAATCTTCAAGTAAGTGCTCCACACATAAAATACTTCTTTTGTAGCGGAATGTGTCCAATTGAGTTACCAGACTCTCTCAAGGAGAGCAAAACACCCCCCACGAAGCCGAACATCCGGCTTCCTTCAGAGGGGGCGCCACAGGATTGCACATTGCTCGTATTTTCAGTTTCTAATGCGGATTTCACTGGGGGAGCCCTGTTTCCATCCTGGTAGGTTTGCTGATTGTTATGATATTATAATTGTTATGCTTTTTATTTGTGTGCTCGCGGGCGCGCGCGTGTGTGAGTGTGTGTGTGTAACAGAGTGCAAGTGTGACAATCAGAGGACAAATCGCCTAAGCAGATAACTTGTCTGCGCCAGTGTCTCCTTTGAGTCAGGCTCTCCTTCCACTGCAAGGCATGGAGCTCAGGCGTGATATCAGTCCCTTTACCCACTGAGCCGTCTCAGACTGTAACTGATCTTTAAAACAGTGAGACCTCTCCAGGTCCTTGACCTTGATCCCAAGGTGTGGGTGGAGCACTTGGGTGTCGGTGGGGGCGAGACTTGCTTGACTGGGGACGCCTGGATCAAAACCGCAGAAAGACCTCGCTGAGGCCTGGTGAACCACAGCCCTGAGTCATCGTGGGCCTAAGCCTTGCTTAGGTACTGACAACGTCTCACCTTTACCTATCTAACGTGGTGTGGAGGTAGAACAGCCCCCAGGCATTTGCAGACTGGGAGACCTTTCATGGGAGGAGTTAGCTGACTTCTGCTCCAACCGTAAATAGCCTTCATTTCCAAACCATCACACACCATCTGCAGTCCAAGGGGGAGATCAATGAACCCACAGTGATCGGAGTGTGTCAACAAAGGGGCTGAGCCACATAGGGAATTTTTAGGGGTGTCTAGAGATTTGGTTCCTTTTGAACGCTGTTCACTAAGTTTCGTAGGAAGCTAGGACATCACCTGGGAAGCAAGCACAGGAGCCTGGCCCTATTTTCCGCACATGCAGAAGACCCAGTTTGGAAAGGCAGCCAGTATCTCTCTTCTTCGAAGGTTCCTGCTGCTGACAGTCTGATTGCAGCCTCTCTCAGGTGAAATGCCTGGAGCCTACATACCTTATTTAGTAATCAGGGCCCAGCGTGAGGATGCCCCGAGCCCATGGGAGGGAAAGTAGGTGCTGGGTAAGCCACGGCATTTTGCTGTGTCACTAGAGATGAGGACAGCCGCTATTTCTGCGACTAAATGTTATCATTGTGAGCAGCGTTCCAAAGAAAACAGGTATCTTGCCAGAGGAAAATAACATATGCCAGGAAGGGGGAAAAAGTACGTGAAGATAAATAGACAGGTTTCTTCCTTGGGCCTGGGATTCCAAACAGCCATTTCCCCTGCTGGAAAGCACCAAAGAAAGAGCAGGAGATACGGCTGGGTGTGGTAGTTCAAGCCTGTGAAACCAGGGCACAAAAGGCTGAGGCAGGAGGACTGCTGTGAGTTACAGACAAACTTGAATTGCATCATGAGTTCCAGGCCAGCCTGGGATGCAGGGTGGACCCTGTCTCAAAAATCAAACAAAAAAGTGAAAAGGGAGGGGCTGGGTGGGGGGGAGGGGCCAGGATGCACAGTGGTCCTCTTTCCTCAATGCAGATGTTTCTCACTGGCCAGTGTGGCCTGCCCTACACGGACTGGTTGCCTCCTTTGAATGCTAGAACACCATCCTGCAACAGGCTCCTTATGTCTGCCACTGGGTGTGGATGCATATATTCATGGTACATATTGTATGTGACAGTCAAAGGGTGAATACACACAAACAAGCAGGAATATATGAGCATGCAAGGCGGAGCACACAAGCACCACAAACGCGAGCACTTAAGTATGCATGTATATAGGCACTGCATGCATGTCCAAGTATGTACTCTGTGCTCAAGTATATGTATGTAACTAGTTACACATTAATGCATGTAAACACCTACGTATGTAGGCCTGGTGTGCTTGTATTGGATGTATGCATGTGTGTATGTAGGCCAATGTACACACAGAAGTGGGCAAAGCATGGCAGGATTCTGCCTTCCTGAGTTCTCTAGATGGGAGAGCAGGCAAGAAGGAAACAGCTCTGCTGTTGTGTCCCGAAGAATTTGCTCTCTGTTCCTGGGTCCTGGCATGAGCTTCTTCAAACCCTTGAGATTTCCTGAGAAGTGGGAGTGTCTTTGTTATGCTAATGAGGTGACTCACTGTTGGACCCAAGGGTTTTGGAATGGGGGCTGGGCACAGGAAGACTAACTTAACCCCAGGATGGCAGCTGGAGACGGAGCCAGCCTGGCTCCAGAGGCTGAGATTTGGTTCCACCCTGTCAGGAAAGCTACCCAGTCTTGCCTATGTAATGGAGCCTCTGGGAACCCAGGACACCAAGGCCCAGTAGAGCAGCCCCTGGCAGACCAAGAGCCACCACCCTCCTGTGCAGACCTAGCCCCCCACACACGGGTGATCAAAACAGTGAGTCTAGATCGTTCCTGAGTTCCCTGACAGGGTCTACACAATTACCCTCTGGGGAGGGCTGTGGGAACTCCAGGGTTCGCAGCCTGTTCTTCATAAGCGAGGGTAGCCCTAGGATTAGTGTCTAACCTCAGAAATAGAAGTGACTTTAGAGCCTGGGCCTGTTGGGTCCAAGTCACTTTCCCTGTAGAGTGCCAGGGCTTGTAGTGACTGGGCAGAAGGAGACAGCTACACATGACATGGCAGAAGGGATCTCCAAGGTGGTGCTTAAGGGAGGGATGAGTTAGAGGGATGACTTGTCAGCTGTGCTAGGAAGGATGGAAGGGTCAATCAGGCCCTGCACGGATATGCCAAGCCCTGTGGCAGGATTGGGAGAAGTGAGCTGGGGTAAGACGTGGGAGCGCAGAGGCAGGTAGGCTGCACCCACAACGTGCCAGGCTAGGAGAGCTCCAGAGACCTAGGCTTCTGTGTCCACAGAAGTAGGAGCTGGCACCGGGCCAAGAGATACTCAGTTCACACCACCAGGGCAGCTGGTTTCCTCAAAGCCCTGTTCATGACATCTGTGGGTATGTCCTAAAGACTAGGGACCTACTTGCCCCTCAGGAACACACAGGCTTCTGGACATTGAGAAACCATCTTTGGTTAGGCCTCCCAGGGAAAGTCAAACCTGAAAAAGAAGACTTACCAGCCATCCCTGTAGGGCAAGAAAGATAAAGCCACCTGAATCACAGGAAACCCTTTCAGGAGCCAGAGCTGTGGACCTTGCCCTGCTCTCCTCAGAACCTTTGAGCCTTGTTTTCCATTTAATGTGACCTCATTCTTCTGAGGAACTTGCTATGAACCCGAAATGCAGCTGAGTTGGTCAGCAGCCCAGAGCCAACAACTCCACAGAGGTCATTGATCTCCACGGTGGTCTGCAGCCCCGAGTGGGAGCCTCAGATATGGGCCTCTAGGTTGTACCCTCCTCCTGCACCCCCAAGAGATCCAAAGGTCCTCCTGCTTTCTGGCTGCTTATCTGGAGCAACACACGCTGCTCTGGGGGGACCTCAGTGTTCTGTGACGTGAATTGTTGTCTGCAGAGATTGCCTGTGCCCAGCGGGTCACAGTTGTCACCAATTGCCAGCTCTGTGTCCTCAGAAGGAAAACCCCATTTTCCCCACCACCTGTGAGGGTGGGTGTGGCTGCAGCTGACAGCGTCTGTGTGCCTAGAGGAAAAGTGAAAGTTGAACTAGTGGTTTCACCTGTCTCACACCACTGTGGAACCTAAATTATAAATAACCCACAGAGTCACCGCTGAGAGGTCCAGGGACAACCAGGAAGGAAGCCAGCAGGGGAGGGAGACAGGAGCCTGACAGGTAGGCAGCTAAGAAACCTGCTAAGCTTCACTTGGGTCTTTGGCAAGTTGCTGGCCAGGACTCATCAGCGGCAGCCTAGCCTCTGCTTGCTGTCACACTCAGGGGAGAGCCATACGCGACGGAGAAGGAGGTGGGCTGGGACTGGAAATTAAGTGTCCTTTGTGCCACTTAAGCCTTTATGAAGTTCGCTAATGTGCTTAAATGAACGCGAGGCAGGTACCTGCTCCCAGGACCCGAGCCACGGAAGCAATTTGCAGCGTAGCTCCTGCTGCTTAGGACTCCCAGAAGCTCCCACTCCTTCCCAGAGGAGAGCCAGGTTACACGGATGCCTCCGCTGAAGCCGCCTAGCTGGGGCCTTGCCATGCTCTGCAAATGGCAATCTATCTCATAAATGGATCAGAATGGTCTACAAATTACCCACGTCGGTCCCTGGAGGTGTCTTTAACTGGGGGCTTAGCATTGCAAATGAATTCTCCTATGGATGTATTATTCTCTCAAATAGCAGAGAGAGGAGACTAGCTTGTACAATGTCTTCATAGAGCCTGGCTAAATTAGATCATGGCAGAATCTAATGAAGCTCACTCGGTGAAACTAAACAGGTAGGAGTGGCAGGCCAGCCCTGACCTGGGCCGCCATCCAAGATGAAGCTCCCAGGTGAGTTAGTTCTAGGCACCACTGGCTGGTGTGATCTTTGACACCTGGGAGGCGGAAGTAACCATGGATACCAGCATCAGCTACTGGGCGGAACTCCTGGAGAGACATTTGTTCTAGCAGGTGTTTAGACATGTGGGCCACATGGGTATCAGGGTAGCTAGGATGGCGGCTGTTCTAGTTTGATTTCTGTGGCTGTGATCAAAACATCAGGACAAAAAGCAACTTAGGGGAGAAAGGTCTTATTCAGCTTAACATTGCATGTTACTGCCATCACTGAAGGAAGTCAGGGCAGGAACTCAAGCGGCTGGTCATATCACATCCCCAGTCAAGAGCAGAGAGATAGGAATACTCGGGGCCTGCTTGCTTGATCTCGGCTACCTTTCTTATGCTACTCAAGAGCCCCTGCCTAGGAAATGGTGCAGCCCACAGTGGGCTGGTCCTCCTACATCAATTAGCAACCAAGACAATCCCCCTAGACATACTCATAGGCCAACTTAATTTAGAGAGCTCTTCACTAAGACTCTCTTCCCAGGTGAATCCAGGTCATAACTGTTAAGTCAACAGTTCAAATTAGCAAGCACGGCAGCCTGGTGTCACTATAGACCACATTATGCTGCAATATAAACACTCATTGTTAGAAGGTAGACCAGTTTTCTACTGAATACAACACCTCTTGTGGGTCACTACAGTGATCCTAGTGGTGGGTGGAGGGGGTGGCGGGAGAGCCATTATGTAAGAACAGTGGTTTAGACAGGCAGGGATGTGGCTGAACAAGCCGGGCTCTGTGACGCATACAGCTCACCCACTGGGGAACCCTTCCCACAAACAGGCCTTTTCACATACATTAGGGTCCAGGAACCCAAGCCATTCATGAGAATGGGGTCTCACCCCAGGGCTCTCCGTAGCCCCATAAGCTGTCTTGCACACAGCCTTTCTTCCCTTTTTCCCTGGAGTCCTACACCCCAGGTATCCACACACAGGCTTCACACAGGCACAAACCGCCGCAGGTTGCATTTTAGTGTAAACTGAAGTGATTTTCAAGAGAGATCTTGACATTCCCAATCAGAATTCCAGCAGGTTTTATTTTCTAAAATTGACAAGAGGATTCTGAAATGTATGTGGAAATGTAAACGGCCCTAGAAGAGCCAAAGTGATCTTGAAAAGGAAGCCATAGGATGGTGCACACCAGGTGGTCTCGAACCTCCCTGACAGAGGGAAATGCAGACAGGAGGCGTGTCCAGTGGAAGGCACCCAGAACAATGTGCAGAATGGAGTGACCAGAGGTCAGCCATCCACAGCAGGCTGGACCAGGTTTACCTATGGGTAGACACGGGTTTTCTAACAACCAGGGCCTAAATAATTTTCCGTCCACACCATGAATGAAGAGACAACAGAACATGGCTTTAGTTCACTCCATGTACCAGACAGAACACAAACCCTGGGTCTCTGTCTACACAGGTGTGATACATGGGGTGGGAAACAGGGAGAAAAAGGGCCATGACCTTGTAAGTGACAGAGTGTCCTCAATAAGAACACAGAAAGCATGGAGCATGGAAAAACACTGGATATGGATTCTATCCAGGTTAGAACCTTCCACTCTTTAATAGTCCTAAGAAAATACCAAGACAAAATACAGATGAAAGAAAAAACCTAAAGAAAAATCCAACAGATTCATGCATCCTCTCTCTCTCCCCTTCTAAATATCTATTTATTACCTGTCTATCTGTTTTATCTACATGCTTACTATATATCTTTATCATAAATACATCTATAGTCTAATCTGTCAATCTTCTATTTCCTTATCATCTATCATTTATCTATTATCAAATCTAATCATTTATCTATTATCAAATCTAATCTATGTATCTATCTGTCTGTCTATTTATCTATCTATCATCTATCTAATTATGTATCCATCAATCAATTAATCATCTAATCTATCATCTATTTTCTCTATCATTGTTTCTCTGTGTGTCTTTCTCTTTTGGTAGTTTGAATGAGAATGTCACCCATTGTGGTGGTTTGAGTAAGAATGGCCCCCATAGGTTCATATATTTGAATGTTTAGGGAGTGGCACTATTAGAAAGGATTAGGAGGCATGGCCTTGCTGGTGGAAGTGTGTCACTGGGGGTGGGCTCGGAGGTTTCAAATGCCCAAGCCAGGCCCAGTGGCTCTCACTTCCTGTTGCCTGTGGATCTGGATGTAGGACTCTCAGCTACTTTTCCAGCAACAAGTCTGCCTGTGTGCCACCACGCTCCTTACCATGATAAGGGAGGAAACCTTTGACTTTGTAAGCAAGTCCCAATTAAATGCTTTCTTCTTTAAGAGTTGCTGTGACCATGGTGTCTCTTCACAGCAACAGAACAGTGACCAAGACATCCATAGTCTCAAGCATTTGCTTGGTTCCTAGTTGGTGGCACTTGGAAGGTGTGGTCTTGCTACATGGCATGTCACTGGGGTGGACTTTGAGTTTAAAGTCTCGGCCTGTGTCCAGTTTCTTTCCTCCACTTTGTGCTCGCAGTAAAGGGTATGGGCTTTCGGCTTCCTGCTCTGGCTGCCCTGCTTCCTTGCCGGGATGGACTTCAACCCTTTGGAGCCTTCAGCCAAATGAAAACTCTTTCTTCTCTGAGCTGCCCTGGCCATGGCGTTTTATGACAGCAACAGAAACGAAGCTCACACACACTCTATTGCTAACAAACAGGATTATTTAAAGAGCAGATGAAAGCCTGAAACAAAAATTTCACCAAAGGAGACACACAAGTGCCCAAGGAGAGCATGGAGACCATGGGAGTGCCCCGCATCACAAGTCCCAGGAAAGAGGCATAGAAGGACAATGAGACTTCATCACACACTCACTGGAAAAGCTGTCACTGGGAGGCCTGACCACACTGTGTGAAGAGGAGGGGCAGGAACTAGCAACAGAGCACGCTCTGAGCAGTTTGGAAAACCACAGTTAATCCTTTGACCATTTTCTGCTGGGGAACAAAGCTATCACACCTAGACGTTTGCTCGCAGCGGGATAAACGCCAGGAATGTGGCTTAAGCATGAACACCCAAAGAGGTTTTGTTCACTTCAGTGAGCTAGCTTCCTAGAGGAAGCATTATTTTAGCTCATGGCCTCAGAGCGATCAGTAGGAAGCATTATTTTAGCTCAAGGCCTCAGAGCAATTGATCCGTCCATTGTGATGGAGAAAGCCATGCAGAAGCAGTGATCACAGAGCGTAGGGATCATGTGGTATGGACCAGGAAGCAGACGGAGTGGGGCCAGAAACATGGACAGGGTCACAACCTCCAAAGGCCTGCACTAGGTGTCTGCTTCCTCCCTGTACGTACCACCTTCCAAAACTTCAACAGCTTCCCAAAACAGAACCAATAGCCAGAAAAATGTTCAAAACATGAGCCCG
Source organism: Ondatra zibethicus (assembly GCA_004026605.1). Lineage (NCBI taxonomy): Eukaryota > Metazoa > Chordata > Mammalia > Rodentia > Cricetidae > Ondatra > Ondatra zibethicus. The sequence goes on along the minus strand of PVIU01012753.1, from coordinate 23,162 downwards.
TGAGGACATTTCAGCTTCAAAACATCACGTCAGCAACCTGAAGCATCCATGGTCCGAGAAGCAGGTAACAAACATATGTAGCCAGCAGAATAGGTGACAAGCCATGGGGTACAAAGTAGTAGTCCATGGCTGCTGTACGACCTGATCTAGAAAGGCGCAAATAGATATCTAGTCACCAGGTAGGGCATCTGTGACAGACCAAAAAATGAGGCCACCCGAGTCCAGCATGGGAACCAACGAGGGGGTATTGGGTTAATTATTGTGGTGACATTTTATGCTCTAACAAATAAAGCTTGCCTGAAGACCAGAGGGCAGAGCTAGCCACTAGTTAACCATAGAGGTCTGGAGGTCTGTACAGACAGATAGGAAGTGATATGGCTGGGTAGAGAGAGAAATATAAGGCTGGAAGAGGCAGGAGCTTAGCCCTTTTTTGACTGAGGAGTTAGCAAGCAGAGTTGGCTGTGGCTTGCTCCTTTGTCTCTCTGATCTTTCAGCATTTACTCTGATATCTGGCTCTGGGTTTTTGTTATTAAGACAAATTAGAACTTGTGTAACAACTTATAGCAGCATAGATAATTCAAAGGTAATCTGAAAGTTCTACATCAGCCTGGATGATGTTTCCCAAAACTGTATAACTGGAGTCCCGCTTTGGGCAACTTCTTCCCTTCTAGATAATCTAGCAGATCTGACACGAGGCGGGGTTGGGCAGGTGGGGGGCTGGCATCTCAGGCCAGGGTCTGGTGATTTCTTCTTTGAAGGGCCTAAAAGATCTCCTGTGCGCAATTACACCTGCTCTAATGTGGTAGTAACCATGTTATGCTTGGAAGACAGTGTCGTGTGATTCACTGACATAAAGTTACAGAAAATGACAGCTTGTCCGCAGGGCAGGGGTGGGGACTCTAGAGAGTTCAGGGACGTTTGGGGACAGATAGGAAAAAGGACCTGTTCTATCTTCACAGGGGTGGTAGCTTCATAACTGTAGCTACTTGATTAAAAGAAATAAGAAGGGCTGGAGAGATGGCTTAGTGGCTCAGAGGGCATACTTCTTTCACAGAGGACCAGAGTTCAGTTCCTAGCATCCGCTCCAGCCAGCTTACAACTGAATATAACTCCAGCTCCAGGGAATCCGATTCCCTTTTGTGGTCTCCACGGGCCCTGAACTCATGAGCATAATCCCCTGTCCCATACATATAGACATAATTTATAAAATAATAAATTATTTTATTTATTTTTAAATATTCATTTATTAATCATGTATACAGTGTTTTCCCTACATGTATGCTGCAAGCCAGAAGAGGGCACCAGGTCTCATTACAGATGGTTGTGAGCCACCATGTGGTTGCTGGGAATTGAACTCAGGTCCTCTGGAAGAACAGTCAGTGCTCTTATCCTCTGAGCCATCTCTCCAGCCCAACAAATTATTTTAAAAGAGTAATTTTGACTAAGCAATATTTTCCTTTCATTGGAAGTTCAAAAGTCAAGATTAATTGTATAGAAAATCAATGTGTAACTGGCAGATCTGGAATAATGAGGTGTGTGTGTGTGTGTCTGTGTGTGTGCGTGAGTGCGTGCATGCGTGTGTGTGTGTCTGTGTATGTCTGGGGTAGCATCTGAATTTCAGAACACTATCAAAATGAACATTCATCATTAATATTTATTGTTTTACTGTTTATGGTTTCATGTGATCCAGAGTGGCCTCATAGTTACCATGTTGCTGAAGCTGGCCTTGAACTGCTGATCCTGCCTCTCCCTTCGAAGGGATGGGACCATGACCAGCTCCTGGCGTGCTTCTGTGGTCACATCTATTGTTGATTAGAAGCATGAAGTCCACATGCAACAGCCAGGTCAGGGACAGCTCCAACTACACCCTGGTAGGGCAGAGGTAGCATCTCTTTCCCTTTCCCTACAGGAGACACTTGCCACGGAGGGGCAGAGGCAGCTGGATACTCTCCTTCCAGGGGCTGCCTGAGGCATGGGGTTTGCTTCCTTCTGTTTCTTAACCCGTGGGAAATAAAAAACACACTTTTAGCTAAATGAGACCCGAGGAGCGTTTGGGAGGAGCGATATGAATTATATGTAGACCACCAAATAAAATTCAATTTTCAGGTAATGTGAGGGTGTAATGCAGAGGGAGCGGCTACTTTGCATATCGCAGGAGACAGCGGGTAATAAGGCAGGAGGCAGGACCGATGGCTGATCTGCTGCTGGTGAGACTGGGATTGTTTCTCTCCTCCCTCCTCTAATCGCACCATTGCAGTGTTGGTTCAGAACACGGCAGCCCATGAAAAATGTCACCGTTCTGCCTACGGTGCGCATCTGCTGGCAATTGCAGCGCACGGCCCTGCACAGAAAGGGTGATAAGGCACTCCATCCCGCCATGCTCAGCGGGTTCCCATTTCCTGCAGCAATTACATATCAAACTGTTTTAGCTTCACGGGGCCCTGGCTCTATAAATGGCCTGAGGCGGAGAGCCGCCAGGCAGAGAAGTAGCTTCAAAGCAGAGTGAGGGTTCAGGTATGAGGTGGGGTGTGAAGAGCCAAGTTAAGCCCCTGGCTCTGCAGGCACACCCCCAGGCAGCAGAGCCTTAAGACGTGCCCCAGAAACCACTCTCTACTTATCTTTGATTCATGCAATTAGCAGAGGGTTTCCTGAAAGGAAGGTGGTTAAGAAACAATCAAAGGCACTGCAGAGTCGTTTACCCTTGGTGCAGCCCGCAGGTAAGCAGAGGGCATTCCTGGGAGCCTTAGAGAGCCAAGGTCTTGACTTTGGAAACCCGCTGGTTCATGATGTCCATGTCCAGGGTCTGTTTGCCAGTCATCTCCAGGTGAGCAGCATGGTTTCAGGCCATGTGATATTCAGAAAGCCTGAGTTTCTGGGATTTTCCCAAGGATCCTCTTACTTAGATCCAGACAGTATCGGAGGAAGCTATAGAGGCACAACCTTTGGAAAACTCTGCCCATCTGTTTATTCATCCATCTACCCATCAACCATTTATACAGCCAATCATTTATTCGTCTACACATAGATCTATGTATTCTTCTGCTCCTCCATCCACCCACCCATCCAGTTACCATCTACCAATCCATCCACTCACTTATCTACCTACCCATCTATCATCCATCTATTTGTTTAAATAGCCACCCACTGTCCATCCATTTATTTATCCATCTATCCACCTACCCATCCATTGATCTATCAGCCACCTATATCTATTTGTTTAACCATCCACCCGCTGTCTGTCCATCCGTCCATCTGTTATCCATCCATCCATCCATCCTTTCATCCATCTACCCATCTACCCATATATTGATCCACCATTCATCCAACCCTGATTTTCCCCCACCCACTTACTCACCTATCTATCAAACAGATGCCTGCTACCACTCTATGCCTCCCCCAGCCTCTCAGCATTGCTTCTTCCTTGGTGTCTGCAGTTCTCCGGCACAGAGGACATGGAGCCCTGACAGTCAGCAGTGACCAAGGAAAGAGTTACACAACCTCTCTGACTTCACTGCCGTTGTGTCTCCTTAAGTCCTAGCTGCTTGGGTGTTTTCTGGTGCTTACAAGGCCTTTTGCCCTGGCTCCTTTCCCCATTCCCTTCCTCTGTAACATAAGCTCTGCTTTTGGGTGACAGTCTGGTCCCAGATACTCTGCTGCATTGGAACTGAACTTGTTGCCAGATATGGAGATGAGCTGCCTGCAGAGCAGAGTGCTGCTAGGAGAGGAATAGATAATAACCCGACTGGGCATGAAGTGGGGGTCTGAAGTAGGCGGGACACAGAGAAGGGTGGCATAGCCTAGAGGCTCCAAACACAGCATCCTGGTGAAGGCACTAGACGGAACAGTATGATGACATAGAGAGGGGCACGTGATAGGGAGGGATGAGAGAAGGGGCTAGGTGTGATGGCAAATGTCGGGTGGACCAAGCCAACCAGCAAACCAATTTCAGTTAGGAACCTGCTGCAGGCAACAGAGGTAGACAGCCATGTGAATGTGGTATCAAGGTTTATCCAACTGCCCAAAGACCCAGGAGAAAAATCACTGATGCCCCCGGCTTTCGGTCTGCAAATGTCAAAGAGGCCTGTGGAGAAACAAGCTAGGGAGGCGACATGAGGCAGGACTTGGCAGGATGGAGTCAGGCGCCCAGCATAGTGCAGTGCAAAGATTCCCCGCAATCCGAGTGCAGACCCTGCCGCCTGTCATCTCGGAGTACGTGTCAGGAAGAGATGCGGCGGGCTTCTGCATGGCTTTTAATTTCTTGTTTCAAAGACACTGGCTCAGAAAATGCTTACTTCCTGATTTTCCTTCCTCCTAATTAGACTTGGAGAGTCTGTCACACAGAGTGCTCATTTCAGTCACAAATGAGTGGCGTGAACATTATTAACAAAAATCATCACCTGCCTGGAACACAGTCCCAATAGCAAGAATCGCTAACACAGTCCAGGACCACACGGACTTGCACGAGCCCCGTGGACAAGCATGCTTGCATTTTGAAATACTCAACACAGGAGCACATGGCACATGCATACACATTGTCCTTATCAGGCAGTCCAGCCTGGAGTGTCAGCCAGAAGCCTCACACGTGTGCCTCGATTCAAGCCTTCCTCTGCTTTCGAATGAGTCAGTTTCCAGAGTCACTTCTGAGGATCAGGCAGTACTAGATCTAGAAAAAGCTGGGGATGGCCAAACTTGCATCCATAATTGCATTCTCAATGAGAATTTTGCAGAGAAACTGTATGCATCCTTGACACCTACTGCAGTCATGCCGGTGTCAGGAAAGCAGATGATCAGCAGATGACACCAATTGTTCACAGCTAAAACTTGCAGCTGAGAAAGAGGCAGGACCCTACAGCCCCACATAGAGACACAAGGGCCACTACCACCCTATACGCCCCTATGAGGCAGATGCCATCTGACAGGGGTGAGGATGCACCACAGTTCCTATAATCTCAGGCATGTCAGGGCATAGACAATGCCTCATTTTTGATTCATTAGATGGTTTAATTTGACAAACAAAGTTCCCACCCATGAGATTACAACACTTAGCTTTGTCAAAGAATGAGATCAGTCCTTTTGTTGTCAGAGTTAAAAGAACACATGAACATAAAATTGGAAAGTTTCTTTCTTCTTTTTTACCCCTGAGACAAGGTTTCTCAGTTTAACAGTCCTGGCTGTCCTGGAACTTGCTCTGTAGAGCAGGCTGGCCTCAGACCCACTGAGATCCACCTGTCTCTACCTCCCAAGTGCTGGGATTAAAATCATGTGCCACCACTGCTCAGTGAACTTGGAAATGGTCATTAAACACAGCACCTCCCTCTGCAGTCTTCTACTTCTGTGGTTGCTTTCTTCATAAAATTAATTCTTTTCCATAGGTCCTTACCTGCAGACAGAAGTGTGGCTCCCAGCAGCCTCCCCTGGAGGGAAGCAGTCAGCCTTTCTGGCTTGTGCTTGGCCCTGATTTATTACTGGAGGTTGATGAGCACTCTCAGTTTTCAGGGAGGTCCTAGGGCTTTGGTACACCCATGAGTGATTATCCTGCTGCAAGTCCAGTTGGTAAGCACAATGTATTTTTAGCAAGAGACCCTGGACCAAGCTACTGAAGCTTCTGGCCTCTCTCATCCCTATCACAGAACTAAAAGCCATACTTGTATGTCTCAAGGCTAATAGGGCAATAGTTACGGCTTCCTTCTCTGGATGCTCCTCTGACGGACTGGCTATGCCTCAAAGGACTCTCTGAACCTTGTCTCCATCTGGCTGCCGTGTCCAGGATGCCACCTCTGTTCCCTCTGCCAGGCTTATACCCAACTGTTTTGCATGCGGTAGCTTTAGGCTTGTGGTACTGTCCACTTGTATCTCTCAACTCCTGCTCCAGAGCCCTGCGTGGTGAGTGAGAGTCCCAGCAGCCATGGATGGTGGTTCACAGGCTAGGAGTGTCCTCAGCTAGGAAGTCAGCTCCACACAGAGGCCCAGCACAGCACAGAACACACAGAACAGGAACAGCTTGGTGTTCCCAAGCAGAGAGACACAGAGGGACAGATGTGACCCCAGCCTTGGCCCAACAGATCTGGGCTCTGCAGACTCTTCTTGGAATAGATTTGAATCCTGAGTGGGAAGTCAGGTCTGGCCCTCCTGATTGCCTAAGAGTGAAGCTGTAAGGCAACTCCTGCAGAGAGGGCCTGGGTCTCAGAGAACAGCCAAATTTAAAACATTCAGGACAAGGTTACATGTGGCTGGCGTCATTCCTGTCCTCAAGTATTCTTGATCATTGTGCTGTGTCATAACAAGGAATAGGTCTGATTTTGGTGGCTGTGGGGATTCCGGGGGTAAGAAGAAAGAAGAGCCTTGGGCTATGTCAGGACAGTTCTGGTTTGACCCTAGAGAGCAGAGTCTGGGGTTTGAGAAATAATTGACAACTCACAGATGACAACCAGTGGGTGGGGAGATGGCCTCTGACTTTCTAATACCTGAAATCTCCAGAAAAAGTGTGCACACCAAACTTAGTGCCTGGACAGAGCTTCATGCCCCACTTCTGGCGTGACCCACACCCTGAGGCCTCTTTGCCCCTTTCAGTGGTGACGCTCTTCTGTCCCAAAAAAGAACCAGTCACTTGCCCACTGCTTGACACCCTGATTCCCAGAGCATCTGCGGAGTGTCTAGCACACATGAAAGGCCATATGTATTGCCCTGCTCTTCTAGGAGATACTCATTCTCGGACAGCCTGCTCCATGTTCCATAACTCAGGTCTTGATGAAAGACTGTGTGGACACACCTGTCATCTGTGTTGTGTGTGGCGGTTTGAAAGAAAATGACCCTCAAAGGAAGTGGCACCATTAGGAGGTGTGGCCTTGTGGGAGGAAGTGTGTCACCGTGGAGGCGGGCTTTGAGGTCTCTTTTGCTCAAGTTTTGCTCAGTGTGACCCTCAGACCACTTCCTCTTGCCTGCAAGATGCAGGACTCTCAGCTACTTCTCCAGCACCTCTTTTGCTATCGTGCAGACATGTCCCACCATGATAATGGACTGAACCTCTGAAATTGCAGGCTGCCACCTCAGCTAAATGTTTTCCTTTATTAGAGCTGCCATGGCCCTGGTGTCTGCTCACAGCACTAGAAACCCTAATACAGCATGTGTGCTCACAGAGACAGGGATACAGAGTGTCCTGAGGTTGCTGCTCTGGATTCTGTGAGTGTGCCCCTAAGGTGTGACAGCCCCCAGTCCTGTTCTCACTGTCACACTAGCCCCTCCCCCCAGGGAAACGTCATCATCCATCTGCCCTTCATGATGTTGGGCTTTAGAAAGACCCACGGTTGCCTGTTTAGAATAGGGTTCTGCCTATGTGAGGGCATGTGTTTCTGTCAGGATGGAGGGTGTGTCTGGGTCACCACAAATGTGTAGACTTTTTTTCCAGAAAAATGGAGCTAATTTACATCCTGAATAGATATCGATGTATAACACATCCTAGCAAGAGTAGAGTTAGGTATGTTAACAGTTGGTCAGCAGCAGCAAGGAAGGGGCTATGCTCCAGAGGCCAAGTCCAGCACTTGCCATGCTCATGTTCACCAGGGGTATTTTTAGAGATAGTAGTTGGTGCTTAGGCTTGGGTCCCTTTGTTTATAACTGGCTCTAGGTGGAAGAGGAAACACCAATGTGTTGGTTGGAGGCAGGAGAAAAGGGAGGAGGAGAAGAAAGGGGTCAGAAGAAGAAGAGGGAGCAGGAAAGAAGGAAGGAAGGGAGGAGGGAGGAATAATGGAGATGGGGCAGAGAAGGAAGGGGAGGAAAGAGAAAGAGATGGAGGCAGAAAGAGAGGAGGGAATGGACCCAGAAATGAGGCTCTGGAGGTATGGGCTGCAAGTCTTCCTGAGACCTTTCCTGAAGGAGGGACTAGGATCTGCTTGTCCACAGTGCCCACAGTCAGCTCTGCCACCTTACTGTCCCACTGAACAGCAGTTCGTGGCTCATGCCCACAGTCAGCTCTGCTACGGTACTGTCTCCCAGTCCGTGTCTCCACTAGCCTCCCCAGTTCCACCTTGCCCTTTGCTGTCCATGCTCAAGACTGATGCCATTCTAAACTGAGTCGTACAAGATGACCCCAAAGTTAGCCACCCAATGGGGGTGTACTAAGGGCCGTGTTGGAAAGCTGCACTCCCCATGTCCATGACGGCATGGATGGAGAGGAGCAGTGACAAGAACAAAAGCAGTGAAATCAGAGATTACATCAGCCTCAGTGCCAGGGTGGAGTTGGGAAGTGTAAGGACGGACAGATGCATGAGTTGTTGGGTAGACAGATGGATGAATGGGTTGGAGGGTGGATGGACAGATTGAGGAACATGTAAGTAGTCAGATGTCTGGATGAATGAGTAGATAGGTGGATGAATGGTGGGCAAATGATTGGGTAGATGGGTAGATGGATAAAGGATTGGCAAATGTATGGATAGGTATGTAGGTGGATGAATAGATGGATGATGACTCCATGGATACAAGGATAGAGAGTAGATGAATCATTGAGTAGACGGAGCGGTAAATGAATTAGTGGGTAGGTGGATGGATGGACAGATGGACGTGTGGCTGAACATATTTGTTGATGGATAATTAGATGCTGTATAAAATGGATTGGTGAGTAGGTGTGCGTGAGTGGGTGGGTGGGAGGATGGGTGGTGAGTGGATGGATAGATAGGTGGATATATGCATGGGTAAGTGAGTGGGTGGATAGGGAGATAGAGAGACTGGCAGATTGATGAGAAGGTATATGGGGGGGGGATGAATGGATGGGTGGATCAGTGGGTGAGTAGGGGAAGAGAGATGGACAGGTGGTAGGTGCATGATAGATTGGTGGGTGGGTATGTAGATAGATGCATGGGTGAGTGGGTAGATGGATTGATGGGTAGGTGGGTGAGAGGGTGGATGAATTGATGGGTAGGAAGATAGCTGGGTAGATGAATTCAGATATTCTTCTAATAGCTCATAGGAAAGGCACTGTGTGAAAGGCATTGTGTTTCCAGGCATTTCTACAATGCTAACCTGTCCTACCTGAGTTAGAGAACCAGTGGTCATAATGACCAGGCAGTCCATTGTCAGTCCTGACTGAATCTCCGGTCTTTGCACCTCTCTGAGATGCACACCCTCAAGTCACTTGGCTTCTGTGAGGCACCTCGCTCTCTAGAGAACATTTGGAGATGCCAGACCCAGGGGCTGGTGCTCTGCAAATCATTCACACTTTGACTATTCTGAGCAACTTGTGTTTCTGGCTCTCTTTGTCACTGCCACAGTGGGAACACCAGAATACCTCAGATATTCTCTTGCTCCTGGAGCCTGCAGGATTAATGACCCAAAGCTTCTAAGCAATGCTTGGCCATGCTGATTTCATGCACTGTGTCTCTCGCCCCTCAGCTGCCTTGGCAGAGCTTCTCACCTGCCTTCTCTCATGGGCACTGCTGAGGAGGATGCAGGAAGCACCAGCCTGGTGCCAAGGAGGCACAGATTCAGTGAAGCCCTGATTCTCTAGTGTTCTCACCTTGCCAAAGGAACATCATTGGTCTCAGGTGACCGTCTGTTTCAGTCCCCTACAGTGAGGGACGGACCCCTGCGCTCGGGGTGTGGTAGGATGTGGCTTCTCCCTCAATCCCAGCTGCCTAGACACCAAACCTCATGCTGGCAGCAAGCAAGGGAGGGCTCAAGACAGCAGTACTGCCCTGGTAGTAAGACAATGATGGCTTACAGTTACTACGCAAAGTGTCCCAAGCCATGTGATGGTGGCATAGGGCCTGTGTGTATGAGCCAACTCAGTCTGGGCTCAGAAGACAAACATATCAAAGCACATCGATCCTACTTTCCACCCGCCATGTTCCTGCACAACGGGCTTCAGAATCCCAGATGCCATACTAGTGTGGAAGACCCAACACTAGACCATGGAGGCAGCAAGAAAGGAGTCTGAGCTACAGGAGTGGAGAAGCCTGCCTAGGGTCAGTACCATGGAAAGCATGCATGCATGTGGTTTCCATGTCCCAGCAGGTCTCCTTGGCCTGGAACCATGTAGCTGGGATCCAAGAAGACACGGACACTAATAACATCAGAAAGTGCCTTCCACACACATTGTAAGAGGATGGCTCTGCACAAGGGAAAAACAAACAAACAAGCAAACCCAACCTCTGACATCCCAGTGTGGAGTGCCTACCACTTGCCAACATGAGTCTATTCCAGCAATGTCCCGAGGAGAGACAGTTCTACTGCTACCACCCAGTGTAGGAAAAAATTCTCCCAAATGCTGTATCCTAAATCCCAGACTATCACAGAAGAAAGGACAGGGACCTTGAGGTGGGAGAGGACCCTCGGCTACTTGGGTGTCATTGAACTCTTCCCCACCACACACAGGCTGAAGAAGACACTGGTAGACTGGATTAGTGTTCTGCTTTCAGCCACTCAGGATCCTGAACTGTCCCAACAAAATGAACCTGGAACCTCTGAAAACAGTGGGCAAATCTTCCCCAGGAATGAAGATCATGAAGGCTTTGATCTATACTAAGAAGCTGGATTTAGGTGACAAGAAGCATTTGGGTCTGTGGGAGTGAGTGAGTGTGTGTGTGTGTGTGTGTCTGTGTGTGTGTGTGTGTGTGTGAGAGAGAGAGAGAGAGAGAAAGAGAGAGAGAGAGAGAGAAGAGAGGAGTATATGCATGTGTGTGCCTGTGTGTGTTCGTGTGTGTGCCTGTTTGAGTGTGTAAGAGTGTGTACGTGTGTTCATGAGCACAGTCAATGTGGGAGAAGACTATGTCATAGGGAGTGGGAATTTGACCCACAGGAAAGCTAGGCAGAGTTCAGCCCTATGCTTTTAAGCAGAAAAAGGCTTTATCCCCCCCCAGACCACAGGCAGAAAGAGATGCTTTGGGTACCTGAATCTCCATCCCAGAAAGACAAACACCCATCTAGGGGAGGCTTTGGTCCATGTGCAACAGAACCAGGAGAGGAAGGCAGCCTTCCCTCTGCTGCATCATCCCCAGAAAACAAAATGTCGAGAAAGGACTCTGGGCAATTTGGCTACACAAACACAAGTGCCCCAGCTTGCCCAAGGTATCTCCTGTCCCCCCCCCCCCCCCGTGCACCTGTGTCAGGATAACCAGAGCTCTGGAGTCAGGTGCTTGGGGTCACAATGCAGACACAGAGCCCTGGGTCTGACGCGAATGGAACGAGCGCAGGGCACATCCGCTGCCACTGGAGGTGCCAGGAAAAGTGAGAAGTGTGGAATCTGTCTGATGCTCTGAATCCCGTGTGCTGCCCTCCTGCAGGAGACTGGAAGGTGTGAGGATCCAAGCAATTAACCCCCCTTTCCCAGAGAAGCGCTGCCGTTCAGGACTCGGACAACTGTCCTTGCTTTGGGGAGCGGGCTCAGTGGGGCACAGCAGAGAAGAAGGCACATGCACAAGGATGGCCCAAGGATGCTTCTTCCTGAGGGATGTGGGACCCAGCCCAACCCCTGTCACAGCCTCAGCCCCAGCCCCTGGGAGTCTGAGCTGCACTCCGTGGCCAACAGCATGTGAGGGGGGGGGATGTGAGCTTTTCATTAGCACTTAACTGAGGCTGACAGTCACCTAATTGCTTCAATAAAATATAATTAATTAAGAATAACATGTGGAGCCATTCACACAAGCTGCAGAGCGTATGCAGCAACCTCTGGATTTTTGTTTTTTCTTCTTCTTTTGATGAGCAGCATCCTGTCAAACACTGTGGCTGAAGTAAAAAAAGGGAGATCCAGCAGTTCCTCCTACCAGCCACGTCAAGTTTCCCTTTGCCCTTTTCATGTCTGCTATCTTCCATGAAGATTGAGTTTCTGGAGGAATCTGGGAACAAATGGGGATCTCTGGGGAGTTTGGACCAGGAACTCTAACAGTGACAGGCCATGCAAGCATATGGCTGTTTGGGGCAATGCATAGTGTGGTACCTGAGGACAGTCAGAATGAGGGTATATGTGGCGTCTTTCCAAGTCTTGGTGGTCTGGCTTTCTCATGGGATTGTATTGGGGTTGTTGCCTTGACATATGGGGTGGGGGGCAGGAAGTGGTCATTGCAGAATGCCCTGTCCCCCAGAGAGCTGTCCACATACTTTGGAGAGTGAGGATTACCCACAGGAGCAAAGTACCAGGGGACTCAGTACCTCCCCCCATCCCCACAAGGAACAATAAACTTAGTGGGGGGGGGAAATCTAGCCTCGGGTATACATTTTACAATTCAATTCAAAACCCATCAAGCTAAAATGAGACACAAAAGTTGCCAGTTCAAGAGAATTAGAGTGGTTGGGGTGATACACAGCCAGCTTGTTCCTGTTCCTCTGCATGAGCTCTCTCTTTCTCTCTCAGTCTCTCCCTCTCCCTCTCTCTCCTCTCTATTGTGCACGTGTGTGTGTGTGTGTGTGTGTGTGTGTGTGTGTGTGTGTGTGTGTGTGTGTACTTCAAGCTTACTTCATGGCCCAAGGTACTAACTCCTCTCCAGCCATTTCTTCAGTGTTCCACATCTACTAAGCGGGGGAAAGGTATGATGGACTGAAGGAGAAAAAAACAGGAAAAAAAATCATTTCTGAAGAGGGTCTATCCAATATTTGTGCTTAATTGCAGTGGTCAGGGCTTGTCCACAGAACCATGCCCAGCGGTAAAGCAAGCCCAAGAAATGAGCCGTTTGTCTGACAGATAATTTCCCCCAAGAAGGTCTGTGGGACTGTCAGGAAGAGGGAGAGGGAGGGAAGGAGAGAGGGAAGGAGGGAAGGAGGGAGGAAGAGAGAGAAAGAGATTTCCTAGTGGTCAGCGCGGAAGCAGATGACCAGCTCTCTCTTGTGATCTGACTAGCAGGTTTCAGGTCCAGCCGAACCAGTGCTCCAAAGCGAGAGCACGATGTTGATATGTGTCAGAGGCCTCTCCCTTGCCTACTCCAAACAGCACCCACGCTGCTGCCAGCTGGCCTCCCTGGCCTGTCTGTGGACAAGATGGTTAGGAAGTATATGACATCATAAGTTCTGGAGAACCATGGCCAACCTTGAAGGATCTGGGATGTGGAAGACTTGGGGTTCGCTGTCCAACACAATGAGCCCTCCCTCACAAGTGTGATGCAGCCATACCAGGAAGCCGTGTGGGTTGGAGAAGCCGGGTGGACAGCACAGCACGCAGTGACCAAGAAAGATGGGCCACAGGCCTGGCTGACAAGATTGCTGCCCTGAAAGCAATGGCTGGCGCAGGGCCCAGGAAATGAGGAGCAGCGGTTGCGGGGGTCGTTAGGTCTGCAAGGCTGAATCAACAAAGAAACTAATGCTCTCACTTTGTCTTGTTCTACAAAGAAGCCTGGGCAGAGATGCAGAGAGACTCTAGATCAGCATCTGCCCTGGACCCTGTGGTTCCTGGCCTCAGGGGCTGAGGCTGACTGAAGCTTTAGTACCTTGGGATTGAGTGGCAAGGAGAAGCCACCACCAGCTGCCTTACCACGCTACTTCTCTGACACCAAGAGACCACCGGGGACACAGCTGCTACCCCTAGGCCTAAAGCACAGGATCAGGGCCTCCACAACTTCCTTCCTAGTAGCAGGGTTGTCTTGTGCCTTCTGTTATGTTAATGGACACAACTCTGAGTGAGATAAACTTTTTTTTTCCCTTGTAAGTTGATGTCTCTGCCTTTTGTTACAGTAATGAAAAGCTAGCTAACCCCACGAATGGGCCTCATCTAATTAGTCTGGGCTTTCAGAGATAAAGATAAAACCCTACTCCAGAGAATATTCTCAGCAGCAGGCCTTGGCTCACTCTGTGATGTCCTTTCCTCCTGGCCTCTTCTAGCCACACAGCCTGGCTGTCTCTTCCGCTGTCCTTCCCTTCAGGGACGCGTGTCCTGTGGGGATGTTTCAATGGAGAGCCCCAGCTAATTCAGAGCTCACCTGGCTTCTGTCACTCTTGTGAGTGACATTACTCCAAGACCAGGAAACACTGGCTTCTCTTCCTCTGCGCTCGGGCAAACAGTATGCCTGCTCAGGATGTCTGTTACGCACAAGCCACACAGCCAGAAAGGGCGTCTTTCAAAACACGGGTACAGACCCCACAAATATCTGGGATGTTTGGAGGGATACTATCCGTTCTGTGATAACACGCCCCACAGGTATACCCAGATGCCTGCTCAGTCCTAGCCTGGGAATTATGACCTACAGAGGAACTTAGGACACACAGGGCCTGAGGCAGGCTGTGTGGGCAACCTCTGCTGGAGAGGTGGACATCAGCTGGCCCTCGAAGATAGAAGAGAAGATGCTGAGAGGAGGGACACACCTTGGGGGATGGGGAGATCATGGGTATGGGGAAAGAACCTAGGAGAAAAAGACACTTGCAGAAGCCATGCTTCCTTTGGGACCCTGACCCTCCAGGCAGCTGGGGGCGTGGCTCCACAACAGGGAGCTTGTTCCATCCCCAGAGCTTCAGAAAGTGACAATGACAACCACTGACCCCCTGGAGGGTCACATAGCTCAGCTGTGGTGTGACACCCAGGTGGTGACTGTGTTACTCTTACAGGCCGGTGATCCAAAGACCAATGTTCTTCTGAGACTGTAGTGGTACCATGTACCATCTCACACCTGAGATCACCATGGTGATGGTGATGTGGATGAGGGTGAGGGCTGATACCCTGCTGGGCGCAATACAGACCCACTCCCAGGAAGAGGAATAAATACCCAGGCAGGGCTGGCCTGTCGTGGCAGAAAAGGCAGTGCCACAGACACTCACCAGGGGGCGCTGTGGGATGTGGCTGGTGGGGTGGTCTCCAGATCTTGAAAGCCAGGGTTTGAGTTCAGGCTCCATACTGTGCAGTCCTGGTCATGTTCTTAACTTCTCTCCACCCAATGTTACTTAGTCTTGGATAGTGGCATCGTGAATGTTGTATGTGCCAATAGTAAAACATCATTTAAGTCATTGCCCTTCCTATGACAAGGACCCAATAAATGACTTTTTTTTTTTTTTTTTTTTTTTTTTTTTTTTTTTTTTTTTTTTTTTTTTTTTTTAGCTACTGGTGGCATTGATGGCCACAGTTACTGAACACTGACCTCTGATTTAGGCCAGGTCAATATGTTATATAATCTCACTTCACTTTACAAACATCTGGCTGGCCACTTAGACATGACTTCTGAGGGGCTCTCTCAAGTCCTGGTCTGCAACCCTGGACGACCTGCCTCTCCCTTACCAGCTGTGCGGTGTGCGCGCAAAGCCGGGATTGGCTGAAGTATGTACTCAGCGAAATTGGCCAGCAAATGACCGTAAAGACCTCAGTTAGACTCAAAGTCAGTCAGTCTCACCTCAGAGTGGCCTCTCTAATCCTGTCAGTCTTTGGAGTACCATGTAGATAACCCCGGGTGATGGCGGTCCACATCTCCTGTCCCTTGCTACCCCAGGTGAGTTAAAAGTGATACCTCAGGCATGAATGAGGGAAAGATGCCCCCCTGTCCTTCAGCCCTTTTTGCAGGTGGCAGGCAGGGGAGTCGGCTTTGGGGGCATGACAGCTAGGGAGCTGTTCCTGCCCCTTGCCAGCTGTAGCACTGGGGAGAGTGGGCCCTGCATTGCTCCTGGGCAATAGAGCCGGCCCTGGTGGTGGGGGTGCAGATGAGCTGGCCCTACCTCCTGCTGTTCATTGCGCTGGGTGAGTAAGCCTGGGGAGTGCTGGAGAACTCGCCCTATTATTGCGAATGAGGGAGAGCTGGGGGGCTGACCAACCCAGCTGCCACCCAGGCCCGGAGCCAGGGAGGGCTGTGAGCTGGCCCGCCCCAACATCACCCCATTTATGAACTGCTGAAACAGAAGGGACTGGGCCTGCAGACCCAAGCTGCAGGACCTCCATGACACAGGGCAACAACAGGATCTCCAAGAGGAGTCCCAGTAAGGGCCCAGCATTGATAATGTAGCTGAAGCCAGAGGCCTTGAGCCAGACCAGTGACTCGCTGCAATGAACACTTAGTTCCGAGAAAAGATGTATGGACTAGAGGACACACTGCGTGACTCACTCCATCACACTACAGCTTCCAGGACAAGATTGTTCTTCTTTTTAACTTTTATTTTTTGGGGGGAGGAAGGGATGTTGCAAGGGCAGAGGAAAGAGAGATAAACAGGATTGGGATGCATGATGTGAAATCCAAAAAGAATCAATAAAAACTCAAAAGAATTATGAAGGACCCCAAGATTTGACTCTTCTGAATTGCAGCTATTGGTATTGGTTATAGTCTCAATTTAGTAAATCTATTTAATGCGTTTATTAAGATACTTCAACATAACTTTAAAATGATCACATGCAAATAAAATAATTTGTTAAAAAGGTGAAATTTCCCAGATGAAAAGTATAATAATTCACACAAAAACTCAATAAACATGGAATACTACTACTAATAATATAATAGAGTGCTATCTCTGTGGTAGGACCCCTTTGAAGCAAAAGTGAGCCCAGGTTGCTGAGGTAATAGACATATTCTCCTACAAAGACATATCTAAATGGCTTTGTAAGAAATCAGAAGGAAAACCAGAGGGGCTAATCACTGATGGCCAGCAGGTGCCAGCATGGCACTGCCCCTACCTGGACCCCTCTGTGACAAGGAGGATGTCCAGGAATGAGTCTCAGCCATGTCTTGGGGCACCAGTTACTCCAAGTCTCTTCCCCCGTGGCTCCTCCACATCCCTCCTCTGGTTATTACCAAGGGGAGTGATGGGTGGAGCTGGGACAAATGGAAGCCTAATGCACTTGACATTTCCAGAGCTGTGGGATCAGGGGAGGGGTGGGGGAGTGCCCTGTGAAATCAACACGCGGTATTGTGTTTCTGGTGATAGCCGTAAGAGATTCTAAGGGTCTCGGGAAATGTCAGATTTAACAGCATGGGGAAATGTCTTCTGAGTTGGAAGACGAGAACTAGAGGAGGTTAGATGAACAACACGGCCCAACATTTTACCAAGTAATAGGACCATATTTCCCCTTTATGGGACGCTGCTCAGGGCGATATTTAATCTCCTGAGCTTAATGAACTTTTAAAACTACCCGATGAATACTCAAGGCTGTGACAAGCCCTGTTGTAAGATAAATCCAGCTGCACTCCAATGGACTGTATCATTTTTGTTATTAAAAAAGGTTAATTTTAATATTCAAGGAACTCACTTCTCTGGAAAATCATGCCAGGGTCTGGAACGTTCCGTCCTGGTGGCTCCTTGTGACAGTGCATACTGAGCAGAGGTGACAGTATGGGAGGTATATCTGCTTTTAGAAGAATCTGGAAACGGACAGCAAAGCTCACCCGTGAGAAAAGCAAGCCGGGACCTGCTCATACCCTGCTTTGGGACAAGGCTGGGGTCTCATCCTGTCAGTGAGGCCAGCGAACTTCAGGTTAACAAAGGTAAGGGGTGTATTTGTCAAGACGAAGTAGCTTTGTCCTGTCCCAACCTACATGGTACTCTTTCTGCTAAGTCCTGTGGGATTTCACACAACACCCTAGGTGTCTATGAGGCTTCAGACACATCGGAATTAGTTCATTTTTCTCACTGCTATTGACCAAAGCCCTGAGAGCTACAGCTTGAGAGAAGAGGATCCAGGGTGCAGTCCATCATGACGGGCAGTCGTGACAGCAGGGGCAGGAGGCAGCTGATCATACCGTGCCCACAGTCAGAACAGAGTATGACAAATGCTCATGCTCGGACCCCAGCCCAGGGAGTGACGTCACCCGTAGTTAGGATGGGTAAAGATCCAACTCCATTAATCCAATCTAGAAACTTCCTCACAGACACACCCAGAGATTTGTCTCTGTGATGATTCTAGAACACGCCACGATGACAGTCAATATTTATCTTTACAGTGGTCAAGAGGTCACCCCACTGTCATATGGGCAGTGATCCTCGGTCTTCATTGACCATGATGCCCTTACCCCCACCAAGGGCCCTTCTTCCTACCCTTCCTCACTGCTACCTTTCCACAGAAGGCAGTGGTGGAAGATGCCAGGTAGAAAAGAATTCTGAGTCCTGCAGACCAGGGGAGCCTGACCCCTCTAGCTACTTTGTGTCCCCAAGAGCATGCGTCAGGAAAGCTTCCCAGTGCAGGGAGTGTAATGAGGGTCACTGTCCCCCCGCTTTGATTTCAGTCCACCTATAGGACAGTCCTCCAAAAGAGGAGATTCACGTCATCTGACAACTCTTCCTCTTGCATTTCCACAGAAGGCAGGTTAGGGGTTGATCAACACAATTCTCACTTTTAGAGAAAGGACTTCATTACATAACTGCTGGGTCCTCATGCCCCACGGGGAATTTTCTGGAAGTGCGTATAGATGGTGTTGGGAAAGCGACATGTGCCCAGTTCTGACCCTCATGCCAGCAAAGCCAGGCCATGGCCTTAGGGCATAGTCACCCCACTCCTGTGAGGGAAGAGCCTTGGCTAGTGGTCACCAGTGAGGCCCACGTGTGCCTAGCCATTCTCCTGCTCCAGGTGTTAGATCCAACATGTTTGGAAAGTCCCCAGCCGGTACAGTCTAGCTCTGACTGGCTCCAGGCCCTGGGCACAGCCCACGTGCTATCCTGACTGTATAGATTTGTATAGATTACCACGTGCTTTTGCTTTCTCATTTGGCAGCTCAGAGACTGGGCACGTCCCAGGAGTGCTTTCTAGAACATTCTTGGAGTGTCCCAATGATCTCAATCTGGAAGGCAAGGGTAGATATTCAAGAAAATTGAATCGGCAAGAAAAAGTTCCTGTATATGGGGCCATGATGCAATGGAGCCGTGTGCTGGGGTTCAGTCCTTCCTAAGAGCCACTGCTGACTCCTCCCGACACCGCAGTAGCTAGGCGCACTTTCAATACGCAGTTTTTAACTGCTGCATTATCTCAGAGAACGTGGCAAGTTGTGACTAAGAAAAGTCAGCGTTGAGCTAATGAGTTAGATTAGTTTCTCAAACTGGCATTCTGGGTTGATGGCTCTAGGGCTTGGAATTGGGGCAGTGTGTGTGTGTGTGTGTGTGTGTGTGTGTGTGTGTGTGTGTGTGTGTGTGTATGCCCCATCATGTGTGGTGGGATATTGAGCAGTGTCCTTGGCCTCCCTGAACCTACTGGATGGCCGTGGTACCCAACATCCAGCCATAACAACCAGAAATGTCTCCAGATATGGCCATGTATGTGGGGCCCTGGAAAGAAACCTGAACCCATGTGAGCACTGACATGGTGTAATGCCTTCATCTTTCTCAATGCATCTGTCAATCAAGTCACCGCCACGTAATCTGAAGCATCTACCATGTGACAGGCACGAGGTGAGGCTTCAAGGTACAGGTGTGAACACAAGGTTGTGGTCACATTGACAAATGGAGTCCTGTAGCCTAGGTAACTAACACGTCTGTGTGCCATTCATGGAGCCTACAAGAGCTTGGCCAGGCATGAGGTGGCGTGTGACAAGGAACATATAGGACAGCCCTGCTGGTCATCAGGCAGCCAGGCCTGGAGCCCAGTGGTGGGAAGGGAGGAAAGAGAGTCCCTGCTTCCTCCACCCCTGCAATTGTCACCTACTGTGCTGGGGATGACCAAGGACATCTGCCCACTTAAAGAAGAGCTATTTTCTTCTGCAGAAAACAAAAGCAAAAGCCAGCACCAAAGACCTTGATCAGTTTAGCCCACATCGAAACAGGAAAACAGCCGGCTGGTTCTTTGACTCAACACGCTCAGTTTTTAAAACACCTCTGGAGGGGATAACATTCAAATGTAATGATTTAACAGAAAGATTTAATGTCAAGGCTGTTTATACCAAAATAATTGTGAAAAGCTAAAAGAAAGCATAAAGCAATAGTTATGTTGGGCCTGTAGCAAGGGGAGGTGTATGCTTTGGGTGCAGCTTGACGCCTTGAAATAGCTCCAGGGGATGTTACATGAAAAGAGCAGAATTCAAGAATGTAAAGGGTGCATGTAAATCTGCACATGTGTGAATGTGTGCACATGCATGTTGGTGCACACACACATAAACACATACACACACCATTACCTCCACCCACCATCAACAACAATAACAACATTTGCAAGTCATCCAGGATGTACTTAGGGATCAAATTATAGAACTATATTCAGTATGAATGTTAACAGGGCTAGGGGTGGCTCAGTAGATAAAGTACTAGACATACAAACATGAGGGCTGGGGTTTGGCTCCTCAGAGCCCAAATAAAAAACTGGTAGCCACAGCAACTTACCTAGAATCCCAGTATATGGGAGGTAGAAATGGATAGGCAGGGCAAAGACTAGTCAGGTCATCAAAGTCTGAGACCTGTGGTGGTTTGAACAGACTCATGTGTTTGAACTCGTGGCTCATAGGGAGTGGTTCTATTAGGAGTGGCACTATTACTCCACTATTGGTAGAGTAGGCGTGGCCTCCTTGGAGAAAGTGTGTCACTGTGGGGGCAGGCTTTGAGGTCTCATATATGCTCAAGCTATGCCCAGTAGACAGTTCACTTCCTGCTGCCTGTGGATCAAGCTGTAGAACTCTCAGTTCCTTCTCCAGCACCGTGTCTGCCTGCATGCCGCCATGTTTCCCACCATGATGATGAGCGACTGAACCTCTGACCTGTAAGCTACCCCAATCAAATGTTTGCCTTTGTAAGAGCTGCCATGGTCATGCTGTCTCTTCATAGTAATAGAAACCCTAACTAAGATAAGACCTTACCTCAAAAAATAAAGTGGAGAGTGATCAAGGAAGGCACTTAACATATGTGTGCACATATCCACACACACACATCCTCAGATGCAAGTGCACATATGTCAACATGCAAACTCACCCAAGAAATAACATGAGAGAGAGAAGGTTTATTTTGGCTCATGGTTTCTAAAGGGGGTTCAGTCTGTCGTGGTTGGCAAGGGGTGATGGGGTTCACAGTGCTGAGATCATGCAGAGAAGACTTCTTACAGGGAGGGCCAGGCCGGGAGCAGAGGACTCTGGACCAGGACCAGAGGTGACAATCACTGTGGAGACCTGCCTCCTGTGGTCTGTTTCCACCAGCCAGGCCTCTCCTGTGAAGGACTGACTCTTCAACCTTCAAAACAATGCTGGAAGCAGGGATTGAATGTTCAAAACACGGGCACGTGGGGACACTGCAGATTCCAACCAGATAGTAAAACATAGCCAATGATGTATGAAGAGATGTTGATCCTTATGCCATATCAAAATCACATGTCACCCATATCCACCCACCTACCGGAGGACCCAGAGGAAGAGGTCTAGCACTGGAGAGGCTCACCAGACAGAGTTTGGCTGGAGAAGCTGAAATCACAGACTCCCCTGCAGTGAGCAGGCAGCATTGTAAGATAAGGCTTGATAGGCATTCCGGTCCTTGGACTATGCCCAAGAAAGACGAACCCTCCCCTCTGCACCCACGAAGGTTCAGGACTACCTAGATATGAGCGAGCCCTGATGCCCAAGGTTAGAGGAAGGGTGACCTGCAGAAGAACACTATGTGGTATTGGTGTATTACATGACTTTTTCCATGTAAGTTTGTATGACAAATTAGAAGTGCACAGGATGAGATGAAATGACACCAATGTATCACACTTAATCCAACCAAGAAAGAACACCGGCAGATGAAGAAATGTGTCCCAGTGCCACCAGGTGCCACAGGCATGGTGTCTCACAGGAAGATCTGCTTGGAGGGAGACATGCGGGCTGAGTGTGAGCATGGCGTGAGACTGGGGTAGTTGAGTATCTCCTTGGGAGTGCCTTGAACAGCAGGGAAGGTGCTCGACCTGTCCCTCAGAGGAGAGTCCGAAATAAGGTAAGACCAACCCACACCACACAGAAGCTCGTGCTTCAGCACCGGGTCGTGAATGGGTCCTGGCTGACAATAGAAACCTGACCATGGGCCCAGAGTACACAAGACGGGGGCCATAACTGTGGCGCCCCCAACTAAATGCAGCAGCTGGGGCAGGTAGAAAGTATTTTGACATATAACATTTTGGTCAAGCGATGATACATATTATGAACGCTAAGCTCAGAGGGCGAGGCCAGGAGCCTGGCAGAAGATAACAAGGAGGTGAAAGAACATTCCAAGTGGTACACGTGGCTTCTGTGAAGTTCCTTGGGCTGGGCACCTGATATGGGAGGGACCATAGTTAGCTCTGGAACCAGACTGCTGGCCGGGTCTCAATGCCCATGGAATGATGGGCAAGTGTTCACACTAACATCCACCACTAACAGCTAAGTGCACTGCACTGGACAAAGAAGAGCAAGGAGACAGGAAGGAGCCATCTGTCTCCAATCTCAGGGGCCTGATACAATGAACCCCGTTGTTCTGCCCTTGGAAGCAAGGGCCAGCTGAGGGGAAAGAGGTGGGATTGGAGTGGGAAGCTGTCCTTTGTTGTATTACTTAAAGGTAATCCCCGATCTTCCCCCTGTAAGCTATAGAGCCTCGGCGAGCGTGGCTTCCTGGAACAGGGAGTGTGAGTGCCCTTCCCAAAGGCCACAGGCCACATATAGCCTCTTCTCCTGGCTCCAACACCACCCCCAGGTCTGAACTGGCAGTGCCCCAATGCTTACTGACGAGCAGTATAAATCTTCAGGGGTCATACGCTCCCCTGGCCTTAGGGGTCTCCTACCATGTTCCAAATCAGCATAAAGTCTATGCAAGGTGTCAAGGGGTTGGGGTTTGAAATGAGTGCTGAGCTCAGACAGCCAGAACCACCTCCTTGTCCTTCTGTTGGCTTCAGTATTTCAGTATGCT
Source organism: Ondatra zibethicus (assembly GCA_004026605.1). NCBI lineage: Eukaryota > Metazoa > Chordata > Mammalia > Rodentia > Cricetidae > Ondatra > Ondatra zibethicus. Next base: position 461 of record PVIU01012753.1, on the reverse strand, counting down.
TTTTTTTTTAACTCAGGTTTACAGTGCTACGATTCACAGAGCACATGATATCAGTTTATAATCACTGCTATACTTCTGAGATATTCTTGTTACCAAGTTGAAAGGTTTTTTTTGTTTAATGAACTTGAAATATTTGCAAAGAATGGAAACAATTACAGAAATGAACCAAAGAGAGCCAAGGGCATGGAGACTTCCACTGAAAGCCTGAGGGTGGGATTGATCTGAGCTGATGCAGCTGAAGAGAAGATTGGTGAAACAGAAGACAGGTCAGAGGAAATCTTAGCCTGTGGGAAAGAGGGTAGAACAGGAGAGAAAAGGAGGCGTGGCCTGAAACTGTGTTTCCTAGGTGTTGAGAGGGCTGTGGCTCCCAGAACAAGCCACACACACACACACACACACACACACACACACACACACACACACACACACACACACACACACACACACACACACACACACAC